>JAFVLL020008507.1:0-53928 GCA_021397915.2 Tor tambroides
TACTTTTGATTAATTCATCCAAACTTTGACAAATTCCGTGACATTCCGCGTTAAACTGTAAATTCCGTTTTTATGACTGGATTCCGCGATTCCATTCGCGTTTTCTGCATCGCGGAAGTCATAGGGCCCTAAACACTGTGAATACTACCATTATTGTTATTACTAGTAGTAGTAATAGTAGTAGTAGTAGTAGTAGTAGTAGTAGTAGTAAATGACGATAATAATAATATATTGGTTCTAAAAATTAATCATTATTTTTAGATTGATAACCAGCATTTTATTTATTATTATTATTATTATTATTATTATTATTATTATTATTTATAAACACTTTTTAAAAAAAACTTTTTTATATTAAATATTACTTTTTTAGATAAGTGGATATTTGCACATCCGCGTTTTGAGTTCAGGGACCAAAAGGTGCTCATTTTAAATATCACATACTAAAACTATTACTATTTATAGTCTATACTAGGAATGGGCTTTTAATAAAAGCTAATAAAAATGCTAGTTTTAATATCAGTCCACTAATTTTCGAACGAGTTGGCGAAAAGTGAGGCCCTCGAGTTCTGACACTGTTGCATGATGGATGAGGCCTACATAAATTTATTTCTTTATCGGGTTGTTTTATTTATGATAGTGAGTCAAATTTGCTCACTCTCGTTCTCTGTCGTTCTCTAAAAGCCCTAACAATACGGATGGCAGCGGCGTGCCAATGTTGGCTCTAGCTCCAGTCACTGAGTGTAAATTTCTGCTTGAGCCAGCTCAGAATCTGATGGATCTCTCCTAGTGTGTTTGCACAGCACATTTTAATCGATTCTTAAAATGTTCAATTAGGGCCAAATCAATTTGCGCAAGGTGGTGACGATCAAAGTCAGCATACACTTCACACACACCTCTGCCTCTCTTAGGTATGCACACAAAATTCAACATGCCATTCAGTGCTATAATGATATTTTTCTTCCCTCTTTGTTTCCTACCTTTTCCTCCCTCTTGTCTTTAATTGGATCTGCGCTCAATGTTCTCATAGGTGTCATTTACATACGGTCGGTTTGGACATCAGAAGGGAGTGTGGCAGTTTGTCATGTCTGACTAGTGTTCAAATTCCTCTCGTTTTGTTGCCATGGTACCTGTGCCAAAATGACCAGCCAGTCCATGACAGTGTCTTTCACCTCCCAAAGGTGGCACTTTTTTATTATTATTGTTTATTTGTTAGTCAAATGGTTGCTCATTTGGCCTTTTTTGTATATATAATTTTTTTTTTTCATAAATAGAGTTCAAAAATTGGGGCCAGTAACGTTAAAAAAAATTATTTTATGCTCACCATGGCTGCATAATTTATACATCTTACTGGTCCCACACTAAATATAATATTATTTTATTTTTTATGTATTTTTTAAATGGAAAAATACATTTCTTTTGCTTTCTCTCTCTCTGTCTCTCCCTCTCTCTCTAAAATCACAATAGCACATATGCACCAGGTCGTGAAAATGGTTGGAATAAGGAAAGACAGGATGGATAGATAGAAAAATACGCAGAGACAGGATTGGAGAGAAGCATGGTGATGGATCGTTGTGGCATTTTACCTTTTGTGGCAAAGGTCAAAGGTTATTGGGGCATCCATGTGGCGAATAGTTTTAGTGCTTAGTGGGAGGCAGGAAGCCGATTAACCTGAAGAGCTTCCAGCAGGGTTGTGCATTTCGGTGTGTGTGTGTTTGAAGGAGTGTATTCCAAATGATGTCTTGAACTGGGCTATAAATCATTCATTTTTTTGCTCTCCTGAGTTACTCTGTGAATGTGGGTGTGACTGAGTTTGATACAGAGTGAGATCGACTTGAAGTGTGTGTGTGTGTGAGTGAGATAGCAAGGGTCAGAAAGTTTGCGAGTGTTTGAGAGTGTGCACTTGCTACAAGGTCACGGTTTTTGGAAGCAGAACGAAGCAGCTGCTCTTGCCATGAGGGGCCAGAGGACAAACGCCAGAGGAGAATTCTTTTATCCAGGCGTAAAATACCATATGATCCGTCAACTCCATTACTGCTGGAATAATATCCACACACACGTACTTGGGTTCTTCAGACTCTTTATTTGGATGCCCTGAGGCTCCTGAGTACAGCTGTTTGCTTACTGAAGTCTTTGTGCCATCTCTGGTCTCATCCAGGATTTTGGAATGGTGTTTAGTTTTTAGGAGTCATTTGCTACAGCCTACAGCATATAAATAATCAGAGGGCCAACGAAGGGGCTAGGAGACTTCAAAATTGGACAGAGTGGAGCCTAACAACTGTCATCTCTTAGTAGGCTTTGTTTGTAGCTTGGAAATTCTGGGTAAAGACTAACTGAAGTGGAACCTAATAAGTAACTGTTTTGGAACTCTCTACTCATTATTTATCTCAATACAGGTGACGACCACACAATCATCTAATAAACTAATCTAATAAAATAAGTGAGATTTTTAAAAAAAAAAAAAAAAAAAAAAAAAAAAGGCTTTCAGTGTCTGAAAAACACACACATGATTTTTCAGAAATCATTCTAATATGCTGAATTGGTGCTCAGGTAAGATCTCTTATTATTATCAGTGTTGAAAACAGTTGTGCTTTTAATTTTTGTTGGAAACTGCCATACATTTTTTTAGGGTTGTTTGAATATAAAGTTCAAAAGAACAGCATTTACTTGAAATAGACTATTAAAAATCTCTTTTGATCAGTTTGATGCATCCTTGATGAATGCAAATATGAATTTCTTTTAAATAAAAATTAAAATCTTAATGATTAATCAGTAAGTTTCAGTGTTAGTTTATCTACATTTCAGGAATTATATTACATTACATTATATTATGATATAAAGGTGGTAGTAGTAGTAGTAGTTGGGATCTGACAAGCTCAAGATACCATGATACAACAGGTACGATTTAATTTGAGAATGAAATATTAACTTGATTTGTGAAGCTTTTCCATGTTAGTTACATCAAATCTCAAAATTTAGTTGGACAAACTTATTTAGCGACCTAACTTCTGTGTTCTGTTTCGTTTTAAGTTTTACCAAAATCAAAATATTTTCCTATCAAAGAAATTCTGAGCACATCTACACATTTTTCTTTCAGACTGGTATATTATTGTGGTTTAGTCTGTTTCCGTTAAACCCACTCCTAAACGACAAACAAAACAAGCTGTGGTAGGTTACTTGTATGTCAGTCGGGTCTCTTGCTGTCTAAGTAGCCTATTCTTGGCCAGAACAAACTGCAATGTGAATCACACCATAGTCTGACTAAGCGATGTAAAGTATACCACTTGTCATGGTTGCTGATGATTGAGATAAAACCTCTAATAAAAATGGAAGAGACAGGATTTATCGCATCTCGCTTTATCTGTCTGTGATGAAATTGATGGGAGGTTAAATTGGCGCAAATAAATGGGCAGAAATACAATCCCAAGAACCCAGGGGAAAGATTTTGAACTCTTCACGCTGAATATATGAGTTGAAGCTTTGGGTGATGCGGTCTGAGCTACCGCAATGAAATCCTCAGCTTTGTGAGAAATGTTTGACATTTGAAAAGTGGCCTGAGAAAGAGGGAGTGAAAGTGAAAGGTTAGAAATGTTGTGGGGTGTCGTCAGCCTTGGGACCAGCGGCTGAAACAAATCAGAGTGGAGGTGTTTGGGCTCAGAATTATGGTCCTCTTTGTAGCCCTGAGAGCGCTATAAAGAACGGACTTGTGACACAGCGAGATGCTGTTTTCAGGACGATGCTGCCTCCATCTGCCGAAGCTACGTGCTTTATAGCGTGCAACCTCCGTATCGCAGCTCCCCAGGGCTGCCACAAAACATTGCACTTTTTAATTCTTTTTTTTTTCTATTCTTTTTTTCCCAGCCCTCTAAGGCATCGCGATTATGTCATGATTGCTGGTGGTGAGGCGGAATTGACAGAATGGACTTTATCCATCTATAATTTCCTGAAAAGAGAATCCTAAAATATCACAGCATTAAAAGAATATAGTGTTTTCAATACAATTTAAGCTTTATTTGTGATATAATGTTGATTACCCCTGAAAATAGCTTTGACTTGTCCCTTAGTTTCTTTTAAAAAGCTAAAATTATGGTTACAGTTATGGATGACATGGCTGATTTATGTTTTTTTTTTTTTTTTGCATTTTTTCCTTATTTATTTCTCTATTTTTTTTAAAGATTTATTTATGGGGTTTTTATGCCTTTAATTGGACAAGACAGGAAGAGTAGACAGGAAAGCTTTGAGTGAAGAGAGAGGGGAGCGGGATCGGCAAAGGACCACGAGCCGGGATTCGAACTCTGGTCGCCGTGAGCGCAGTTGCACTGTATGCAGGTGCACTAACCGCGATTTAAAAAAAAAAAAATCAGGTTTTGAAATATTGAATGATGCCTGCCTTGCTCTCAATATTGCAAGTACTTTTCTGTGCCTGCAGTTTGTTTTTAAACTAAGGCACGATTTGAAATCAGTTTTTGAGCTCGGAAAGTTTCCTTTGTACAGACTTACATTGTTCATTCATTCATTCTCTTTCTCATCACCTGCCTCTTTTCTTCCTCAAGACACTGGGTCCACAAGGCCTCACGTGTGTTTTGTCTCAGTGTTGATTTGAAATGAATCGCTGAAGGTGTATCTCTCTCTGAAGGGATTATTATGTGTTTAAACTCTTGTTGTGAGACGCAGCGCCATACCAAATCTTCATTATATTTTCACACCTTTACTATGCTTCACTCCCGCTACCTGAGGAGAGAGAGAGAGCGAGAGAGATAAAGGAACACAATAAACCTCCGGTTCTATTCCAGGCAACTGCTTGAGTTTCTGTTCCTCTCCATTCTGTCACTGTTTCAAAACATGCAAATGAGACTCTCTGAATCAACACGAAATCTGTTGTATCACTATAAAAAAGAAGAGAGGAAACAAACGAGAAATACAAAAATACGAAAGATTGGAAAATTGGGATTGTGTGTTGCATCATCTTATATTGGCTTATAACGAGCTGAGGTCGAAACTCTTGCAGTGTAAAATGTGTGATATTGCTCCCGTTCTCTGATTTATCAGGTTTTTCTGAACTTATATGAAGCTAAAGAAACAAATATGGGAAGAAATTCATAAGCCAGCACTGTATTGACATTTTCTACTTTTTCTTCCTTTTCTCTACTATTGTTTGTGATTATTTCAGTTCAAATCACTTAAAACAGACCAATTTCAACGGTGTGGGCTATTTTTTGTTTTTAGTTCAGATTGCAAGAACGTTTCGCTGTCAGAGATGTCATTGTTATATTTGCAATGCAGTTGGTTTGCTTTTTTGCATGTATTTGCATACTAAATTGTGCTTGGTCTTCCATTTACTTAATAATCTTTAGCTGCCTTTATGTTGCAAATGTGGCACATGGCATGCGTGAGCTTGTCTGTTAGAGCATCATTTTGCCTCTATCAGTACAGATCTAAAATTATAACAGGAAAGAACTGTAAATTTAGGGTCTGATCCATTGAAGCATTTGGCACACTCAGTCTGTTTGGCAGACTGTCTTGCATTTGATTGGCAGAGTGATCTGATAAGCTCCATCACAGACTTAACGGAAAATACCAACATGTGCTGAGGGCTTTTACAATGATAGAGGTATCCTTAGAGAAAGGTGACGGATTGACTTTATGCTTCAGTTAACCGTGAGTGTGTACAGATGCTTCCAAATGTAGCATAAATACCTTTGCTCAAAAAAAAAAAGAAAAGAAAAGAAAGTCATTTGCTTCAATCAGATTGCATGACTGCAATGCAAATTGTGGAATTTATGGCACACAGGTTTCAGTTAGCAACAAAATCATGTTTAAAAGGTATCAGGTTGATATTGTGAGAGCAATTTAGTGCTGCCATACCAAGTTTCTTTGTATACTTGAGATACTAATTAATTGTGCACTAGAGTAGTACAAAATTTCTGACCTTTCAGACTTTATGCTGCAGCTCAAAGTTTGCCTATTATGACTGCATCACCTTGGTCAAGCATAGCATTTTTGTAGTGGAGTAAAGTTGTGGTCTTTCAGCTGAAGTTTAGTGTCTGATCCTGTAGTTGTTCTGGGATGGGATTTTACTGAGGTCACAGTCCCGCTGTAGTGCCGTTCTGCCCTTGAGCAAGGCATTTAGCCCTGAGTTGCTCCTGTGGGACCTTTTGCATTGGATAAAAATGTCTGCTAAATGACAGATTTCAATTTCAGTGATGACTTGTTGACTTTTTGGGTCATGTTTTGAGAGGAGTTCACATAAGTCGTCCCTGAGCACAAAAAGAGGCCTTTCCACCATCGTTATTACACCCTGACACTCACAAAGAGACACGTACTCACAAAGCCACTGCAGTGTCGTGTCCTGTCCAGAGGAGGTGGAAGCAGTTGTGTGAATGTGAGCCTGAGGATGATTCCTGTTGCTCAACTGGTAGAGCATGGTGTTAGCAATGCCAAGGTCACGGGTTCAACATAATGATCGAATGAAGACAGTGGAAGTCACTTTGGATAAAAGTGGTGTTGTGATAATACACAGATATATCACAACTAATTTTCATATTCATGCTTGAGATCTTTTACTTTAAAGTTTGTTTGTAGAACTTTTTTATGTATTTAGAAGTGCATTTTATAATATTATAATAAAAAACAATTTTATATATATATATATATATATATATATATATATATATATATATATATACACACACACACACACACACACAGCATATGCATTGATCAAAAGTAAAGGTTAAGACTTACATTTGTTACAAAAAATGTCTCTGTCTAGAAAATGTGTTTTTCAAGTAAGCTTTCTAATCAAAGAATCCTGAAAAAGTATCACGATTTCAACAAAAATATTAGGAAAGACCAATTTTCAACACTGATAATAATAACCATCACCAAATCTATATATGAGAAAAAAAATCTGATGTATCATGTGACACTGAAAAATGGCTGCTGAAAATTTGCTTTGCCATCAGAAATAGATTACATTTTTAAAATAAATTAAATTGGAAAACAGTTATTTTAAATTATAATAACATTTCACAACATTCCTGTTTTTCCTGGTTTTTGATCAAACAAATGCATCCTTTTCACAATTTTCTGAAAACAATTTTCTGAAAATCTTGCTGACCCCAAATTTTTGAATTTTGATCGTGTACTGTACATATAACATTTTCTCTTTAAAACTGTCTTTTTTCTTGCTTTATTCTACTCTGTTCACTCAGAACATTGACTTACTCTCTACACACACTCATACAATTATCTTTCCAAAGACCCTTGGCCTTAATTTCATTTGTTTCTCTGTAAATAAAATGCTCTCGTTAAATGAGATAAAACAAAAACCAGGGGACACTTTAAATTATAACTGAAAGCAATTTTCCTTTTAATAACATCTGTAGAGTCTCTGAAATGAAATAAACATACAGATGAATCTCTTTCTCTTTGTCTCTCCTCAGTGTGCGAGAGCAGGGGCGGAGGCAGCGATCTCGTGCCCAGGTTCTCCTCATCCTTGCCCACGTACCTCCCCGTGTCCTGCCAACTGCAGGGTGCAGAATCATCCTTCTTTCTCCGGGAGGCCACACAGGAAGTGATGCGTAACGGGAGCTTGCAGACACGCAGCGAGCCTCTCTTTCTCCACTTGCCCGAATCTGGCCCCGCTCCCCTCTTGTCGGTCAACTGTAGCTATGGCAATCTCACCGCAGAGGTGCCGGTACCTCCAGAGCTCCTCCAGGGGGCGCTGCCACGTTCTTTCCACACCTCTACACACCTGACGCTGGGCTGGAAGGTGAGAGCGCACCTGGTGAGCAGGAGGATAGGAGTCGATCGGCCTCAAATCCAGGTGTTGTTTTATCTGGCGGGCCGCAGGTGGGAGGATGTGGATCCTCCAGCGGAACTGCTGCCGTGTATCCGTGTGGTTGGGATCCGTGATCCGGGGGAAGGTTCTGTATCGAGCGCCTGCCGACTGGAGGGAAACCTGGGGATCTGTGTAGCCCAGCTTGGCATTCCTACAACCTGGTTCAGCGCTCCTCCGCCACGTAGGCGCATGCAGGAGCCCATTCCTGTCACAGTGGAGTTGCACTACTCCATTCTCCCTCCAGAGGCCCTGGGAAAAGAGTGCGTGGCGGGTAGGGTGCAAGGAAAGGCTGCAGGGCAAGAAGGGGATATGCAGAGGATTGGGACTGTGACTCTCTCCACTGGGGACAACAGAGCGCCCAGAAACCGACTTAGACTGGACGGAGACGTCGAGATACTGGCGCCCCCCAGCCCAGTTAAACAGGGACAGACGGTGGGATTTCAAGTACTAATGAATTCTGCTGCCGCCACTGAGCAGTTCACACTGAGGTAGGACGGAGTACATGCACACACCTGCATAGAGGTTGAACGTCTTGTGCTCATATACTGTAAATACATTAATGCATCAATCAGGCAATAATTAGTTCTTAATTACTGTTGAATCGACCAAATCTACTGTGGCGCAGGACTTGTCTGACTGCTCGTTTTTACTTGTCTTACACTTGTTTTACAGAAAAGTAATCATATATTAGCCAACCTTATGTAAATTAATTACAATATTTAGGCTGATATTTTAATTTCAGTATAATGTTTATGATGTCATTGTAGGGGTGCACTATATGACCAAAATCTTATTTCACTATGCAAGTAATTTTATTTCATGATAACATTAGCCTGTATATTACTATATAAAGCAATATGAAAATTAGAGCAAAGTTGCACATAAAAACATTTCGATTTCAAAACAATCCAATAATTATTTTCATGTAATGGGTAATATTAAAATTCTTTACTATTTTTACCTAAATTAATGAAAAATAAAACAAAACATTAGAAAATATTTTTAAAAGCTACACGTGCATATAGGCATCAACCCATTATATGAAAAGGGATTTTAATAGTGTTATTAAATTGTTTTTTTTTTTTTTTTTTCAAAGATTAACTTTAAAAATGCGTTAGACGACTGCAAAAGTAATCTAAAACAGAGGAAATGAGCTTGCAAAACTATATGCCCAGTATCTGTAAATATATATACAATATCAAATGATATGGATAAATGAAAATATATCGGCATTTAAACAAAATGGCATCACTATCTTGTGCATCCCTAAGAATTTTGAGTGCAGTTTTACTTTGGCAAGTCTGTAGCACTGTGTTGATGAAGAGTGTCAGGAGAGAGTCTGTCTGTGCATCTGAGATGATATGGATGAGAAATGAAAGTGTGCATGGCTCCATTGCAGATTCATGTTGATCGCATTGTCATAAATGGTTTCTGTTAGCGGCTGGATTTGTTTCAAGGCTGTTTGTGAGAATTGTGGCTTTGTATGTCAACACTCTAAATCAGGGGTGTCCAGTCCTGCTCCTGGAGGACCAGCTTCCTGCAGAGTTTAGCTCCAACAAACCTGCCTGGAAGTTTCTAGTAATTCTGAAGATTTTGATTAGCTGGTTCAGGTGTTTAATTAGAACTGGAGCTGAACTCTGCAGGATGGCGGCCCTTCAGGAGCAGGACTGGACTCCTTTGCTCTAAATGAACCCTGACCATCTTAGCTTGCTTACAGCTTGTTTATGAACACAAAAGCTGAGTCTGAAAGCTCAGGCAGCTGACTTGTAGCCTCGCTGCCCTATCAGGTAGATTGTTTGTTTATTTTATTTATTTATTGGTATTATTTAATCAAATGATAAAATTGAAATCAAAAAATTGAAAGAAATATTGTTTGTAATATTCTATTAATATAAGTATTTTTATAATAAGAATTTTAATGTAATTATAATAGTAATAATTATATTAATAGATATAATTAAATAAAGCATAAATTAAAATATATAAATTAAATATAAATATAAATTTAATTAATTAATAAATAATAAATATTGTTAAATTTATATAATAATTAATACATATTATTATTGTTTTATATAATGATAAAATTGCGTTACTAATATTTGGGGTTGGTTTTGCTTTCAAACTTTAAGCGACAGAGCTTTTATTTTGGTGGGAAAAATGCAGGGAAACCTCTTTTGAAATGCTTCTCATTTGCTGACAACAGATTTGTGAATGATTCTCATTGCATATTTGGGAAGATGTTTTGCACAAGTTGCATTTTCAAATGCATATGCCACTCAAAGTCACAAGACTTGCAGAGATGGAGTTTGTGTGGAGACACTGAAAACACTGTTATTATGAGCTGGTTGCATATTCATGTAATTACAATGCTGTATGCAACGCAACAATGCAATTGTTAGAATTAATTTAAAAAAAAGCTACCGGGAGACTGATGAGTAATAGTGTTTCATATTCTTGCCAACTCCAGTTTTCTTTTTCCTTACTCGCATTGGGTACTTGGCGAGTGCTAATTTTAGATCCTGTTTACACCCATAGAACTCCCATAATTCAGTGCTAACAACACACATGCATGCAGTTTGGTGGTCCTTATAGACACAGTTCACACATGAACACACCGCTGCTCGCGTACTCGCTGGCAGCTTTTCAGTCTGGAGGCCTTGGGGCTTTCCCAGACATATGATAGATTAGACTTATTCATCAGTGCGCAGATAAAGCAGAGCTCCAGACTCCCGCCACACACGTCCCGCCAGCTCCGTGCCTCTCTATCACTGCTGTTGAGTTTTATAATGGGCAATAATTAGTCTCCGCCATCAGCACGTAAGGATCATTAAAATGGATGAAGGAGCACTACGTTGCGGTTGTTTCAGGGGGTATAACAACCGAGTCTCTCATATAGTCACTGACAAAATTTTAGTGGATATTTGCATCTTGACACAGTCATTATTACTGATTCAGGAGGGCAACATGCACTACGTACTACTTAAGCTAAGAGACATATTTTAGTTTGGTGTGGTGGCTTCGAAGTGTGTTTATGTCTGGGATTGCGATTGTCTGCAGGAGAGTCACTATGGAAAACGTCTCTCCTATCTCAATTAAATTCCGTCAGCAGAGAGACAGATGCATGCTGGCAGAGGAAGATGCTATTGTTTCTGCTAGTTGAACGATGCTGCGACATCAAAGCCACTCCTGCTGGTGTCGTTTGGGTCTATAAAAGATGTGTGATGTCTTTCATTTCGCCACCTGCTATCTGTTTAGATGGAGAAAATCAAAATGTTTTCCTCCTACCGATGATGGGAAAAGTCTTCCAGCCGTTGTTTGTTTGTTTGTCTTGAAAATCACAAATTTCTGCCCTCATTGTTGCCGAGGAGGAGATTGAAATAGGTAAAAATAGCTTCATTTGTTCCCTCTCAAATCAAAACGGAGTTTGTGTAGTTGGTATTTTTCCTTGTTTGTGTGTCATGCATATGGAAAGACACAGGTCTTTGAACGCGCACCTCTACAGACATTTGAATCAACCTGACAAAGCCAAAACGTTTATATATTCTATGTCTTGTGTCACAGTCTAGATGCCGTTTAAAGATTCTAGATCAGTGGCCTTAAGTTTTTACTTGTGTATATACCTGTGCTTTAACAGGAAATAAAATAAGGCATATTTCTTGTACTTGTTAAGATAAGCAGTTATTTATATCTTATTTTGCATTAAATTGTATTTCTACAGGTTTTTGAAAAGAATTGCTATTTGATTTGATTTGATTTGTTAAAAACTTCTACACCCCAGGGTTTCGAAGTGGTTTAGACCAACTTTTTTGGTCCACAATCCACTTTCTAAAGTGTAGCCACTAACAAATATTTAAAATTAGCAACTAATTTTCTTAAAATAACAAAGTAACACTTTATTTTAAGGTATCGTTGTTACATGTACTTACTATTATAATAACAATGATTAATTACAGCACAAAAGGTAATTAATATTACTCAGTACTTAAATGTATAATTACACTGTAACAAGGACAATAAAGTGTAACCGAATAACAACTTTAATTTTCAGTCAGTATTATTTGAAACTTTCCGCATCTCTGGTGACCACCAAATGGAGTTGTGACCACAAGATTATTATTTAAATGATTAAATTAAGATTATTATTACCATAAGATTATAATTTAAATTCTTTTAAAATTATGTATAGTGAGGTAGATGTGATTTGACTAGCTTAATATTTAGATATTATTTTTCTCTGGGTTAACGTTAGCACCTCTACTGGCTTATTTACGGTAAGTCATTACTGCTTATATTACATCGTATATTGCAACAAGCTGTAGACAAACTGCATTTTGTTTTGTGCATCAAGTATGAATTTATGAGCTTAGATGAATTAGAATATCTCATCTGATCACAGTTTTGGAAATAATTATTCTGTCTGTCCTGTTCCATCATGTGTACCACGCAGCTGTCAAACAATGTTTCAAGAGGAAACATTTACACTGTGTAATGTGATGCTTGGTGAACAAAACACGGCGGATTTCTCAGATGATTTGCCACATTTTCCCATTTTGTTACTTGTTCTCAGATCAGTAAGCAAAGTGTCTAAACTGTTTTGCATATCTTGCTGTTTAACAGACTTGCTCTTTTCACCTAATTTGCAAGGCTAGGTTCATTTATTTTGAGAACTTCAGCTGAAGAGTAGAAAAACAGAAACCAAACAAAAATCTCAAATAAAAAATACAGTTTGTGTACTTTATTATTTGCTGTATTTTGATCAAATAAATGCAGCCTTGGTGAGCATAAAATAGCATAGTATATTGGTAACCCGTTACAGCAGGGTTCGGCAAGTAAGTTTGGCATCGGGCCAAAAAAATTTTCGCCAGTAGATGGCGGGTTGATGAAAAATGCAACTAGAATTGCCTGTGACAGACTGTTACGGTGTCTTTTGTAACTGGTAGTGAGCTGTTACTCTGTGTTAAATCCTGTAGGACAGTCATTAACAAAAAGCCACATTTGTGTGGCGGTGTCCGGCAGAGTATGTGAGCGTCAACAATTTCCCCTCCGCGCTCTGAGCATTTAATAATCACTCCGCTCCAGCTCCGCTCCGGTTTCACCATTTCCACTCCCGCACCACTCCATGCTCACTGATATCAGAAACACCGCTCCGCGTCTAAAGTATTTCGGTATGTTTGAAATATTACAGTTCTGTTTATAACGTAGGCCTATATTAATAAAGGAGAGTTTCAAAGTGGCTTATTGGAACACTGGTGTGCAAACTTTTTTCCTACGACAAGCTAACAACATGGTTGTCAGTGTAACGGGACGAACAAGATGTGAGAGTGCGGATCCATGTGCAAGCTTTATTATAACAGACGTGGTCACCAAACACAGGCAGGGTCAAAACACCAGCAAACAGGTAAAACACAGGCAAGATGAAGAGTAATCCAAGGACAAGCGTGGGTCTACGATCGGAGAACAATATCCGGAGGGCTTGACAAGAGAGGTAATCCGATAACGTAAGTGATAGTCCAGGCAGGAGCAAATAGAATCCAAACGGCAAGGTAAAGGGTTAATCCGAGAAACACAGGCGAGAATCAGGCAACAGGCGAACACAAGATTAAACTAGACTAAGACAGGGAAACACAGAATGGCTCGGTAATTCAGCTAACACTTGGAGAGTGAAAAACGCAGAACAATACTCGGCCGTGAGGGAGAGAAAGTCCAAGGCTTATAAAGAGTATGTGATTATGAGATAGATCTCAGGTGTGCGCGTGTGATTGGGACAGCTATGTGTACTTGCAATGAATGATGGGAAATGCAGTCCGTGGGTGATATGTAACTGTCTGTGTGGTGTGAGAGTCAATATGATGGAATAGCGACCTCTGATGGTGAGTGGGCGGAAGATCACGAACCGGATTCGTGACAGTCGGCATTAAAAGGTATAATTGCTGATTTTTGCAGTGCAAATTTTGTTTGTGATGAAAATAACAGTACGTTTTCATCAGTTATTTTACCTATACGGATCAATGCATTTCTTACAGATTTCTGCTAATTCGAAATCGGATACAGATGAAGTAGCACTGTAAGATTACATTTGTAATATATTACATTATACATTACAATGCATTATTGAGAGAGCGATTGCGTGTGAATAAGTGTTGTAATACTTGTTTAAAATCATGCTTTCAGCTGAAAATGTTCAACATACTCCTTGAGAACTAAAACTTCCCGCTCATGTCCATTGCCTTCATTATAGCCTTCACATTCTTTCTGATTTGAGTGATCCTTCTCTATCAAACTAGCTAAATATGTTTAACATGTGAATTCTTGCTAAATATGCAGTTATATTATGGGCCGTTGGCATGAATTGTACCCGTGATGGAGCGGTGGTGGAGTGCTCTTGGAGCGAGTGAAAACCACGACGCTCTGACTTTAAAAAAATCTGCTTCTCGTTCCAGTCAAAATTACACCGCTCCGCTCACATACTCTGATTGTGAGTAACTGTTGCTGTCATGACAGATCTATTTCAGAACCAGCCACTATCAAAATAATCTGGCTGCGGGCGCGGGTCAGATATTATTGCTGGTGGGCCAGTTTTGGCCCACGGGCCGCCTGTTGCTGACCACCGCTTTATAGTATAGTCTCATTTGTTAATATAAGTTAATGCATTAGCTAACATGAACTAATTCTGCCGGTTTCTTAATTGACATTAAATCGCCATCACCTGCTCTCAGATGGAGCGGCATTTACTAAACAGAGAGCCGTAGTTCACTGACAAGCTATGCAATATCACATTCAAAATCGAATGCGATTCATCTGCGATTTTGAACGTGATATTGCATAGCTTGTCAGTGAACTACGGCTCTGTGTAGTAAATGCCGCTCCATCTGAGAGCAGGTGATAGCGATTTAATACCAATTATGGAACCGGCTTTACTGACAAGATGCGCGTGACAATCGCATGCGATTAATTGCACAGCCCTAATTCTTACAGCGTTTGATCATGTTAGTCCACAGTGCTTTAACTAATGTTACCAGATGCAAATGATGATTTAAAAAAAAAAACAAATAGTAATTTTAAAAATGTATTAGTAAATATTGAAATTAATATTTACTGATATTAATAAATGCTGTAGAAGTATTGTTGATTTTTCGCTCTTGCTAACTAATAGTTAACAAAGGAGTCATTATTGTAAAGTGTTGAATGTTAAATATAGCTGAACTCAACATTATCTTAAGGACATGTCTGTATTCCCTTATCCCTCTTTTTTTCTGCTGTTCTTTAACTCTTCCTCTATCTTCTCCCTACTGTTTTCTCTCTTCTTCCTCATCTTAAAAAACAATCTGCATTTTAATTCTTCCTGACTGCATAACACAATCAAAGGTCTTTGGATTGGGCGTGCTTTGGATTTCATCTGCTCATACACTTTGTCCATGGTTAGCAAATCAAAATGTAATAAGAAAACAAAATTTGAGAAGAATATTCTGGGATTTATCAAGAGTTTTATCATTACTATCTGGAATATGCAATTACATTCAGCTGAAAAACATGTTGTTTCTGTGCTTGTCCTCAGAAGATTGGTGTGGGGCAAAAGTAAACATACTTGTAAACAAATTTATGAAGTATAATTTGCATCACATTGTTTTTGCAAAGATCTGTGCAATCAGTGTCACTAACTGATGTGCCTGGTGAGAAGTGTGTCAGTAGTTAAAGGAATAGTTCACCCCAAAATGTAAATTTTATCGTCATTTGCTCACTCTGTATTTCCAAACTATGATTTTCTTCGGTGGAACACAAGATATTTTGAAAGTCATTTGCTCCCCCCTCCCCAAAAAAAGAAACACATAAGAAATAGTTACCTTTTTTGTATCCTGATTGTGCAGTGTTATTGAGATTAACATCTTTGAAGTCATTTCTGCTGGGATTCTGTAGGTCAGTTCATCAGTAATGCGAATTTCAATGACAGAGGTTGATCAATGACAGACTTTACTTGAGTTTTAGGTGCCAAAGATATTTTTAGTCCTGGTATTGCAAAGCTAATTCCACAAATCTTCAAATCGTATGCACCCTCACAGAGCTGTGCTTTAGACAAAACAAAAGCCACTATAGCACGCACATGCACACGCTCACACACAGACCTCAGAAGCTGTGCTAATGAACACTAAGATAATGATATTTGCTATGTACAAGCCCTGAATCTCACACAAACCTGTTAACATTATTAAAATTGCAAAACATGATTTGGTGAATAATGAGCATGTCAGATACTCCAAAATGTCCTCACAAGTCAATTTTTGACTTTTTATTATATTTGTTAGGATATTTTTGTTAATAATAAAAAAAAACTTTTAATAACTAAAAACTGTTCGTGAAGTTGTTATTGTTAACTAAAACTAAAACCATAAAAAACATTTTTATTACTTGCTGTAACTTTTTTTGCAATTGTTACAAGAAAATACTACCTTAAAGGGGTCATCGGATGCGACGTGCACTTTTACAAGTTGTTTGAACATAAATGTGTGTTGGCAGTGTGTACACAACCACCCTATAATGATAAAAATCCAACCAGTGGTTTTCTTTTAATCTACTAAAATCTTTACCACTTTCTCAAATCAAGCCGATCTCAGCTTCTTTTCTGTGGGATGTCACACGGACGATTGCTGATTGACACTAGCGTCTTAGACCTGCCCTGAGTGAGCTGTCATCAGTCCGCCATTGTTTCGACACCGGAGCAGATGTAGACAAGAATGACTCCTAAGTAGAGCTGCACGATTAATCGTTAAAAGATCGCGATCTCGATTCAAATACCCACACGATCTAATTTCTGAATGACAACGATTCGCCCGTGTCTATTAAAACTTTGAAAAAAAAAAAATCATACCGGAACATTCAAATCTGCATTCGCGCTGCTGCTGATCCAGAGAGCAGACAGTTAACGTGATTAGGTAAGAAAAAGCTTCACAAACAGTCTTTTCAACTACACAGTATTATTTCTGTCTTACAGTCATTCATAGAAATACTGGGATAAAAGTTTATAGTTCGGCTACAAACATTGATGTCTATGGTAGCGATCAAAATAGAGCCACTCATCTTTTGAAAGTAACTGGCGCTTCAAATAACGTTTGTGTCGATTGCATCATTTCGCCACTAGGTGGCGACAAGTGACTGTTAAAAAATTGGAGCTTGTCTTATTACCCGTCTGGTCTCATTTCGTATCGTTCTAATCTCAAAAGCACTTAGCGTGGTGCTTTTGAACACAGAGGGCAAGGCCTGTAAAGAGAGAGAGAATGTCTGTAACAATCTCTCTTGCAACTCTGTTCTTTTTTTTCCCCCCTCTTACCCGTCTAACAAACACAAACACACACATATCGAACTCCCAGAAGAGGCTGGGAGCTTATTTCTTGATCTAGCTGACTTCTGATAGCAGCATTGAGTGGGTTCAGTACAAACATATGGAAAGGTAAGCGGTCCCTGAGGGCTCGTGTATCGTTCATCCAGAGGTAAAACCCCTTTATCTCGTTCCCCGAAGACCTACAGTATCTAAATCTTGCATGTGCAAGGAAGGGGTCACGATTATGTGGATGCTTTTTCAAAAGCTCTGTAACAGCAATTTAATTCTGATGGCAGTAATGTAAGGAATTGTTCATCCAAAAGCCCCGGGTCATTCTGAAGCCCGCATTAACCGAATCCTTGGTTATCTTGATTCACTGTTTACACTGGTTATTCTTTACCCGGGGTTAACAGTTAGAGCTGCACACTGTACATTCCTAAACCCTGGGTTAATGTTCTTTTTGTATGTTTGCTGTGTCGTTGTCATTGGTCAAACGCAGCATGTGATGTGTTTTCATAAAGGCTCTAGTATTGCACAACCTCATTGCCGAATCTACTATCATTTTTTTTTCTGAAGAAGAAAAAGAATAAAACCATCTCTTAACTCCAATTCCTCTGTTTTCCAGTACCATTTTTTATACTTTCCCCTCAAACGCTAAATTAACGCACTGTGTTTCTGTGATTTGTTCAAAGCCTGTGAAAATGAGGCATGTGATTGTTGGATAGTTGTAACATTTTAAAAATGCATTGAGGCTGCAGTGTGGGGTTGACACTGCAAAAGCAGCGCTAACACTGATCAGGAGCAGGGTTTCAAGTAAAACGTGGTGTTAACCCTGTTTCTAAAATATGTGTAAAACATACCTTTACCAGGCGTTAAAAAAACGGGGTTTAAAATGAGCCAGTATAACCTAGTCTTGAGCACAGTGTGAACAGCAAAGAATAGCAAAACCCTCACCGAAACAACCCACCTAATAAACAAAATGCTAGTAAAAATGAGTGGGTTACTCTTTACAATAAGATTCAGATAGGTAACATTAATTAATGCATGAAGTATCCTGAACAAACAGTGAGCATTTTTTGCAGCATTTATTGTTAAAAAGTTAACATTGTCTAAAATGTACACTAAAGTTTAAAAGAAGTATGATTATTGAAGAATTTAATACTTTTATTCAGCAAGGATACATTAAATTCATCAAAAGCAGGGCTCTAGACTCATTCTTCCCACTGGTCGCTCTTTTGGGACTACCTTTCTCAGTTGGTCGCAGAAGGACATAATTTGGTTGCAGTTTTTTGTTGTTGTTTTTTTTGGCTACAGCACGGGATTAATCAGTGCATGCTGATGATCTTTTTTCATAGTTTATAGTTATATGGTAACGAGTGTTCAACATTCAACCCGTTCTTTTTCATCAGTATTATTTTTTCTTTTTTTTGAATTCCTCTTTTGCTGTGTTATAAGCCGAGCTTCGTGCGCTTTCACTTTCACTTTTGAATTCGCGATTTTGGTGTCACGTTTTACAAGAAAAGATAATTGTCTGTTTTGCTTATATCTATACACCTTTCACTTTTTAAGATTAAAGCAAAAGATTGATTCATTATTCTTAATTAAAAATCACAACAACAATAAAACAGTAGGCTATAATGACAAAATAGCTTACATAACGTTTATTAACAAAAAAACGAATAAGACGCGGCATGGCATACTATACACCACATGCTATATTATATACCGACTAATAAATTACAGAACGTTTAGCAAACACTGAGGAATGAAATCAATAAAAAACAAAAAGCCTCCGTTGGGTAACGTGAGGTAATCAGCAAAGATAACAAGCTTTTTAAAACGAAAACAAAAACAATGTAAAACTAATGTGGCTGTCGGTGACAGGACTTACCAACATGTTCACCTTCTCTGGTTTAAGAAGCAGTCTTTTATTTTACTTTAGTGTGAAACCCAAACCCTCCGTCTTCCATCGTTTCCTCGATATTTGCGTCATTTTCGCTGTGCGCTGCGCGCACCTTCGTGCTCGTGCTGATGCGGCGAGTGTAAACCAGGTATATACCAGGCTCTGCACCTGAATCGCTCGCACTGAAAGTGCCTCTGTCACTCTCTTCATGTGATCAGAAAAATCTGACTCCTGCTATATGTGCTGCAGATCTGCAACGCTCGCTGTATGGAGCAGATGCTTTGGAGCAGATGCTTTGGAGCAGCGCAGACCATGCACTCGCACAAATGCGACCAGGTCAAATTTTAACTCGCACATTCTCAAGAAATTGTCACAAATGTGACCATTTTGGTCGCAGTCTAGAGCCCTGATCGCTATTCTTTTGAACATATCACAGTCTCCATAGAAAATGTTAAGCAGCACATTGAAAATAAGAAATGTTTCTTGAGCACCAAATCAGCATATTTGAATGATTTCTGAAGAATCATGTGACACTGAAGATTGGAGTAATGATGCTGAAATTTCAGCTTTGTCATCACAAGAATATATTACATTTTAAAATATTATTAAAATGGAAACAGTTATTTTAAATTGTAATAATATTTCACAATATTATTGTTTTAACAATACAAATAAATGCATACTTGGTGAGCTTCTTTTGAAAACATGAAAAAAAGATACGTTGCTTTGGATAAAAGCAACTGCAAAATGCATAAATGTAAATTAATTAAATACTGTCAAAGTTAATTGCTTTTTATGGTAGCTATTTCATTTACTAAAATGTCCATTTCATTTTCTTAATAACCATTGTAATTTAATTCAGTGATTTTATGCTTCACACTTCATCATGAGCTGAGCTTCATGTTGCTTTTTAAATATGTATTTTATTCTTGTGATATTTTATTTTCAGATGGACAGGAAAAATAATGCATCTGGAATAACTGTGCAGAGGGACAAAAATAGGATGTCTTCATGAGCAGAATGTGTGCCAGATTGTGCATTTCCACTAGACATTGTAATGGAAACGATCTAGTTTTGTGCCTTTCTAGCCTTATTTTCTGAGTCCGTCTAGCCAGACTGAATTGTTGTTGTTGAAAACTTAATGGTGAGGACATTGGACACTGACGTTAATAGTTTCTGGTTTAATGGGCTGGTTAACTTTTTGAGTTTTTGGCTTTGGCACCAGCTCTCTGTGGGTCGCAAAAAGAGTAATAGGTACAGACTGCACAGATTGAAAACCTTCTCTCCACTCCAGTTACAAACAAGACAGGACTTGATTTTTGTTGCATTTGTTTTGAGCAAACATAACAAGAGGTTCAATTTGCAGTGAGGGTCTCCTGCTCAAATTGATTGAGCGTGTGAGAGGAAAAACATACATCATCAAATCAATATAGCCTAAGAACTAGTGTGCAGGTAGAGCTAGCAGAAAACACACAGATTTCGTCCCTGGAGTTGAAAGCAGGTCAGTCGGGAGTCCCACACTTTTCGATATACACGTTAATGAAGGAGCACAGGCGCCCTGGAACAATCTCAAGTCAAATGTATCTTGTCTGGACATGGTTTCTCCCTTCAGAGGGAGATCTTGACCCCTTGAACAATTTCGGTCGGACATCGGCTCTGGCAGTTAACCTCAAAAAGACAAAAATAATGATGTTCCATAAAGACCTCAGATGCAACACAGTCAGGCCTGGCTGCCAAAAGAAAACAGGCTGTGCTCTTTTCGCACATAAAAAGAGGTAAAAACACAACTTGTAGCCAAACCTGCACAACACATAAATTAGAGAGGCATTTTCTTTCCGCAATGGACAAACCATCAGGAATTGAAGTTGAAATCAGATAATATCCAGAAAGTATAGATGCACTATTAAAAAGAAAACAAAAAGTGGTTTGCTGGTTAAAACTGGTGGTCTCACAGCTTGATTTTGAGTTACACTGGAAAAAAATGTTCACTTAGAAATTGCTAGTAAATTTCACAAATAATTACAAAGAAATGACCTGTAACACATTGAATTAAATGTGAATTGTTGAAATAGACTGAAATAGTATTGTCTTGTAAAACATACTCCAATAATATTTGCTGTATAATTACAACTTTGAAAACTAATTTTTACAGCTGCATTTTCATACGTGAAATTTCTTTTTATATGTTTGAATGCATTTGTGGGGGTTTATTTGTTTTAGTTGTAGTTAAATGCCTCTAAATGCCTATTCACACTACGAGTTGCAAAATATGCCCAACGATTTTCCCCCAAAATAATTTGCAAAGCAAATTTTTGTTGAGCTGAGCAAAAATTTTGCATAGCTGAAAGAAAAGAAATTGTGCTCTGGTCATTCATGTGCTTTCAGGCATTGTTCAGCCAAACTGACAATACAGATGCCATTTGCTTTAATGCACAATATAACCCATCTGACACGGCAGATTTTACTTGCTTTTTTGCAAAATTCAGTCCTTCTGATAATACAGGTTTGCTGTAATGCAAAATACATATTAACATGCAAACTCCTATGTTGTCACTCTCATGCAAGGGTACAATGGATGTAAAATAGAATGATAACATTGTTTTAGAGTATATTATAGGCTATGGACTAATGACCATGTTGCTCTGAGAGGCTGAAGTGTGCGTACCTACCTGTAGGTGTTGAGCTGGTGTGTGTATGTGTGTTGTTTAAAGCCGGGGAATGAAGGATCTTAGCAGGACTCTTTGCAGCACACACAACACACAGTGTAGGAGGGTCTGAGCGTGTGTATGTGTAGGTCTGTGTCGTTGGAGGAGGTCAAGATAACGCAGATGTTTTAAGAGCTCTGCAACCACTATCTGATCCTGACTAAAGCCCTGTGATCCCCAGTATCTCTCTCTCTCTAGCCATCTCTTGCTGTTTTCTTCTCTCACTGACCCACTGTGCTTCTCTCTACATTTTCTCCTCTCGCACGCTAACATACAGAGTCACAAAGAGGATTTTAGGGTTGTACCCTGCAGTATATATAAGCAGTATGTATTTTTACTTTGTAGTGAAAAAATTCTTACAAGATTATATTACATAAGAAAAAATATTGTATTTGTAGCAGTGTCCTTGTTTAGTGATGAAAAACATCTAAACATTTCTATGAGATTATATTAATTAAACATATTAAATAAGAAAATATATTTGTAATATATAATTTGTACTTTTCAGAATATAATTTGAATTCTGTTAATTTTCCTCACCACTGGCATTATTTAGTTAGTTATATGGTTTATTTATAATGTTTATTGAAGTTTATTTTATTTATGAGCCTCAACACAGGTTGTGAACCTCTGCACAAAAAAGTACTCATTTCAAGATATATATATATATTTTCTCTCTCTTTTCCACTCTCACACGCTAACAAAATCAGGAAAGAGTATTTCTTAAAGTTGTGCATTGCAAGAAACATGTTTTTTGACTTATCTTATTGTAAAAAACAATTCCCTAAACATTCTTATGTTAACCTGTTAACCTGCACCCCCCATTTTGGGCCTCACAGCTGAAAATGACCTACCTAAATTAAAATGGTAACATTTCCTGACAATAATGTGCTACACACACAATTTGGGTATCTTTGGAAAGAAGACACTCTAGGCTTTACTATCCATCATCCAGAGTTGATAAAGCTCAAAAAAATAAAGAGTTATAGACACTGAAGTGCCTTGAAAATGTTTTACGACACTGAATGTTTTTTTTATTTCATAAACAAATACATAAAATAAGTCCTGGAGCAATCCAGAAAAGTACTGGGTTGAAAGTCACATGTCTAATGAGTTTATATTTCAAATTTGAAGACGATACCATGAAAAATGAGATTCCTGCAATCATTTTTCTGAGAATATTTCTAGTCCCCCACCCCCCTCTGTTTGATGAAAATTACCACCAAATGTACTGAAGAATTCCACAAACTATTTTAGTCATTATACATAGTTTTTCAATTATAAAATAATAGACAGAATTTTAGACATCATATAAGTGATTTATTTGAGCACTAAAAAATACAATAAGAATAATTTGAGTAATAAAAAAGAAAGAAAAAAAGAAGAATTTGCTTTGTGTGTAGTAGCCTACATACTCAATACTCTGACTGCCAGAGATAAACTGATATTGCCAGACATTCACACTGATTGCAGTCAGTAATCACACGCTGATGTCCGTCGATAGAGATGATAATAACACACATCATCAATAATAGCCGGTCATTGACAGCCGTCATAAAGTCGGTAATTACACGCTGATGTGCGTTTATAGAGATGTAAATCATGCATATACAGTCACGTTCTACACAAGACACACACACACACATATGGTAAATGTTGAAAAAAAGAAAGAAAAATACTTATTTGTGCAAAAAGGCGATCGCTAAGTTGCGCCCCCATCAGATGACAGGAGTGTCACAGCGTGTGTCACGCGGCGTCACGAGAGAGCGCCAAATTCAAATAAACTATATTCCGCGGATCTGTGACTTTTTTTTTTTTTTTTTTGGGTGGTTTCATTCTGTTTGTAAAACTGTATGCTACAAAACCATGTTGTTTTTTAACCACCAAGACGCTGTTTTTGAGCGTAATTTATTCCATAACGGACACAAACAATAACTCTAAAAGAATATTTATGTATATCTAAAAGAATATCTAAAAGAAACATAAAGGAATATCCATCCAAATTACAACGTTATTGTTTCGTTGGACTAAAAGTGCTGGAAGAGATGTTGTTCTGTGGACCCTTACCTCTCTAACTAAACCGGGATTTCAGCAGTGGACGCGTTTGTGACTCGTTATTACAATGATAATGGTACGTACTGCTTTTTTATTCTGCATGTTTTGATGTGTACTGCTTACATAAATGTAGCAGATACATTCCTTATAAGCTTTCAATCGAAAAACAGCGATCTATCATCGATGCTTGAGGCTTAGACCTTCAGAATGATATATAGTTTGTCAAGATTAACTTTGTCCCATTTCATTTATTCTATTCCAAAACAATGACATGTGCAAACAAAGAGCGTTCGGTGCGAGATCGTCCTGGTGCGGGTTAACAGGTTAAAAATAAATGCATTAAAAAAGAAAATTTATATTTAAATAAAAATGTAATACATTTTTATCTATACTTGTAAACCTTACTATATACTTACGTTTATGCTTAAATGAGAAATATACTGATATTAAGATTAAGTCTTTGTATCTGATAAAGCTATTATTTTTTTATGAGCGCTTACTTTTTAAACTGTAAAACAAGACAAAAACACTGATGTACTGTAGCACAGAGGTGTTAAACTCATTTTAAAACATTTGACTAATTTCCTTATGCAGGCTGATAATTTAATTTAATATAATAATGAAATTGTATTTAATTTAATTTAAGCATTGAATTGACTTACTACTGTTTTAAAAATAGTTGTATAAATCTTTCACCAAAGAAATATATATCTGTAATAAAGCATGTGAAACCAAAAATGAACAAAGTTAGGACTAAAAAAAAGATACGTCTTATTTCAGTTACAGACCTGCTTTTCAGTCTGCTAAACTGAATCTGTCTGCCCAGATATCTGTCCATCTCTGTCTGTCTGTCTATCAATCTGACTGTTTTGCATGTCATACTGGTTAGCAGGTTTAAATCTATGTATTGCACGTGGCAGGACTATTCATAGAGAGAGAGAGACAGCCATCACATCCATCAGTGTGACGATCAGAGCCTGGAAGAGTAGTCGTCGTGCACACAAGCTCCTGACGTTCCCCTTGTTTATCCGACTGCGTGATGACAGCGGAGATTCTGTGGTTTGACTAATCCTCTACCTGACAGGAGATCCTTAACTAGTCACAACTCAAAAGAAACTCCATTTTGGAGGCTGCCAGTACTTACCTGCTCAGGACTATGTGGGACAGCTTTTGCTTTAACTTCAGCCTAAGTCCAGCTCTGCTTTAACCTTAAGTGTAATAAAAAAAACCCTAGCTAACTTGTTCTTCCTGCTCTAACCCCTTTGACAGTTTGAACCAGGGCTGTGTAACCCGTCGTACCACCTCAGTGCACTCCTGCGAGCTCCTGAGCTTCGTGAAGGTGTGTGTGTGGAAAGTGAATGAATCCGTTCCGGTCATCCCTTTCTTCTCCAGCTACGCTCTGTCACTCTGTACAATGAAATTTCACCCCTCTTCTAAGTATGAGAGCACAGCAAGCTGATCCGAGTGTGTGTGAGCATCAGCTTGCTGTGAAGCTCAGGTAGGCTGCTCTGGGCCACAGTGTTTGAGCCGAGTTACGTGATTCGGCCTGGAGTGAGGAGCCATTTTTGTATTTCTGAGCATCTGTGGTTATTTCTCTATCCAAGATTACTCTGATACTGCTCTATCACAACCATTAAACATGTGAACACAGGGGCTTTCAGATTGGGGTCACCGTGGGGCTGCAATGTGGTGCTGGAAAATTTGAGAAAAAAAAAGAGAATATTTTACAAAGTGTATTTTTCGTCCTTCGGATGAGACGTTAAACCGAGGTCCTGACTCTTTGTGGTCATAAAAAATCCCAGAATGTCCTTCGAAAAAGAGTAGGGGTGTAACCCTGGCATCCTGGCCAAATTGCACATTGGCCTCTGACCATCATGGCCTCCTAACAATCCCAATATCTACTAATTGGCTTCATCACTTTGTCTCCCCTCCACCAATAAGCTGGTGTGTGGTGGGCGTTCTGGCGCACTGTGGCTGCCGTCGCATCATCCAGGTGGATGCTGCACACTGGTGGTGGATGAGGAGATACCCCCCTTACTATGTAAAGCGCTTTGAGTGCCTAGAAAAGCGCTATATAAATGTAACAAATTATAATTACTATTATTTTTAAGGCCTGACATGTTTATATTTGTTAAGTCTAATGCAACACCTTTTTTGGAAACACATTTACTGTGAAAAGTGATTGACATACAAATCTGGACTGAATTTAAAATATTTCTTAGTTTATACATGTAATATTAATTCTGAAAAAGTAACTTGGTTCATATTTTCCAGATTTTTATATGTACGTATATAAAAATCTGTGATAGCAAAGCTGAATTTTCAGCAGCCATTGTTCCAGTCTTTAATGCCCCAAATGTGATTTTTTTTTTTTTTTTTTTTTTTTTTTTTTTTTCAGGATTCTTTGATCCATAGAAAAAAAAAATCAACATTTATTTAAGATAGAAATGTTTTTTTTTTCTTTTTATTATTGTCTTTACTGTCACTTTTGATCGATTCAATGCATCGTTGCTGATTAAAAGTATTGAAAGTACCAAACTGACCCTAAACTTTTGAACGGTTAAGTGTAAATGTCGACTGAGTTGAACATTTCTTTCTTTACGGATCTAATATTGATAGTGAAAAAGTAATATGCAGGTAATATTCTCCGATAACTGAATATATTTCTTTGGCTTGGAGTGGAAAATGAAACACGAAGACCCATGGACACATTTGAAACATGTTATTTTTAAATTTCCCAAGCTGTATAAGTGGGTCTGTTGGCAGTCACGAACGCCCTTCCTCTTTGTAACAGCATTGCGAAGGTTTCCGTCTGATGGCTTGCTGGTGATGTCCTCCTCTAAGGACAGTCATCAAACCTGCTCTGCCCTTGAGAGAAGCATAGCAGCTGAAACTGAGGATTTGATAGAGTCGGAGTGTGATACAAATATTTTTTTTCTCTGAAGTCTGCATTTGCATTTGTTTTGACAGGGGACAATGTGAGAGGAAGAGGGGGTGATATTTAAACGGTGCTGTTTTGCTGTCAGAGTCAAGGTAAATCTTCCGGCACAAGAGCCCAAATTAACTTCCCCTCAGGTGGATGGAGACAGCGGTGAGAATGAACTAGTTATTTTTGTAGACAACATACAGCGGCGCATTTAAAGAGTTGAATGGATTCATTTATGGCAACATGTCGGTAGTTATTGTGCAATTTCCTTTTATTGCAAATTAACTGAGCAGAAATTTAGAAAATCCCAACAAATAGGACGTTGATTGGATATCATACAGAGATAAAAAAAAAAAAAAATGTTACAAGCTGTGCATTGATGGATTAAGGCTGCTACACGTGAAAAGGAAAACAATAGAAGAGTAATGAGGGGAATTCAGCATTGCGTCTTTGAGCGGGACACTTAACCCCGGGTTGCTTCAGCAGAACTGAGTGTGTGGTTGGTGTACTTTAAGTTGCTTTGGATAAATCATCTCTGCTGAATGAGATGTAGCCACAGGTAACGTCCAATAAAAACCCGTATTGATGTAGGAGGCTTCAGAAAAAGACAGAGAGAGTTCCTTGGGGGAGGTTTTTGGCAGATATGAATGAATAAGATCACAAAAAGAACCTCTAGAGGGAAACTTCAATAAGGAGAAACAAACAAAATCAAAGTGCCTGTGTAATTACAGTCAGGAAAGTCAGAAAGCTTTTAGAAGATCACTGAACATCAATATACACGTCAACTTTTATCACTGCCTCACGCAAGATTAGAGACAGAGAGATTATGCTCTGCTTTATGCACTGTTTTCGCTGTTTAATACCACGATTCACATAATGCCTCATGTCTTTCCCTCCTGGTGTATGATTGTGTGTGTAGGTCAGGTTTTGCATACATTGTAGGATGAAATGTTCCTACAGTGATGCTAAAACTCACCTACAGTTGCCTCCATGAGGGAAATGGCCTAATAAACAAATAATGTTTAAGTTAAAAATTTTTCATTGCTGAAAGATATTGTTTTAGTTTGGAGGTAGGTTTAAAGGATTTAAAATATCATTTAAGGAATAGTTAACCCAATTTGTTGAACATATACTCACCCTCAGGCCATCTAAAATGTAGATTTGTTTTTTCTGCATTGGAACTGATTTGAAGAAACGTAGCATTACATCACTTGCTCACCAAAATGGATCCTCTGCAGTGAATGGGTCCACAGCATGAGAGTCTACGTTGTTGATAAAAACATCTGAACGAAAACAACGTATAATCTAGATGGCTCCAGCCCATCAACTAAGATCTTTTGAAGTGGAAAAAAAATATTTTTGTACTCTTCCAAAATGGCGGCTTATCAATGCATTAGTATTATTATTATTGTTGAATAAAGTTATTTTTTTTTAACTTCAAACCATTGTTCCAAGCAAAAATATGAATTTGTTGGGTTGAACCCCTGATGTCACATGGATTATTTTACCGATGTCCTCGCTACGTTTCTAGACCTTGATCGTGGTCATTGCAATGCGTTGCTGTCTATGGAGGGTCAGAGAGCTCTCAGAATTCATCAAAAATATCTTAATTTGTGTTCCAAAGTCTTACGGGTCTTTGGAACGACATGAGGGTGAGTAATTAATGACAGAATTTTCATTTCTGGGTGAACTATCCCTTTAAAACAAAAGTTAATTTCCTCACCATAACAGTAAAATCTGTGAGATTTACAACAGCCCTTCCTTTTTCTTTCCTCAGCAATGAATCCCAGTGATAATATTTACAAACACTAGTCATTCTGAAAGATTTCTCTTGGCTGTTATTAGTCAGTCATGTGTGACTGTACTGCTCTAGACGTACGTGAGTGAGTGTAGCATGCATCCTTTTCAAAAACACAGTCAATGTCTGTGAGAATGACTACTCTTATCAAAATGCAGTGCTGATGGTGGCCTTACGGTTGTATGTATGACTGAACAGCTGTATTGTGTAGAATTTTCCAGAAAAGGAACGGGGACATATAATCGTACCACCGTGCCCTTTATTTTAAACGTTGCTTAATTGCAATAATTGCAGGATTGCTTGATAATTGTCACTTCTGCACTTCCTCTATATACGGTCTATATATGGCCACATACACAAAGCAGAGTTTTGAGAGTGAAAACTGCATTTATTTCTTTATTCTTTAGTTCTTTTTAGTGTATCTGACTAAAATAAAACCATGAAATCTGTTTTTCATGAACCTGTATGTGGTTTGAAATCCAATCAAAATTGGTTTTTGGAAATGTTTTCAGTCTGAACATCTGGGACCTGCCATATTACTGTGTAACAGCACACCCAAAGTCTACACACTAAGAAAAGTCTGTAAAAATACAGCCTGTTTAAAATAAATGCATGGATGTTTCAATAAGTTATGTCTCCAATGCTAATGCTGTTTGATGTGTCTCAGTTTTGGTCATTAGAATCCATGTACAATACCGCGGGCACAAGGTGAATGTTGAGGCAGAATGAGTCAAGTAGGTGGAGGTCTTCTGACCTCTCTGAACAAGAAAATGTCTTTCGTCTCAGTAGAGAATAGCTTTAATTAGAGATTCCTGTTCCTGTTGTAAAATTCTGCTCAGGTGTGACTTTCCCATTTTTGGATTTACAGACTGGTCTGTAAAGCAGGATTTTGGCTTTTGTATTATACTTTATGAATATGTTAATATTTTTGATGGTTTGCAATTAAAATATTTTGCGTGAACAGAATGAAACACACATGCACACGCTTTTTTTTTTTTTTTTTTTTAAACTGACTAGTTTAATCAGGTGCACACTGTAATTTTCCTCATTAATTTTTTTATATATTAATTTATATATAGATTTATAGACATCTTAAATTAATCATCATAAAGTATCACAGTTCCCTATTCCTATTTCCTACACTGTAAAAAATGAAAAGTTGACTTAACTTAAAATTTCAAGGCAACTTGCTGCACAGCTTTTTTGAGTTTACTCAACTTTGGGCCAAGTTGTTCACTCAACCCAAGTTACTGAGTAAAGTCCCCCCAATCATGCTTCTCTCTGCGGCACCATCAGATACAGATACTCTTTCATTTCCTGCTTGTTTATTTTTCATGAGAATTGGTGCTTTGGCACTTTGGCTGTTTGACTGATGAGCTCACTCTGAACCGAATGAAACCTTAACTGGCCACTGTACGCAGCACTCTGTGCTTTCTCTTCAAAGACATTCATTGAAAGATCTCGTAAAGTTCTCACTATGTTGTACCCCCCTGATGGGTGAACCCAAAGTCAAGCAATTCAGATCCATTTCTCCTCGGATCCATGGTATCAGCACTTTCAATACTGTGTGTACAGGACATACAGATCCCCTTGCCGTTTCACTGCATAGCAGTTTAAGAGCAAAGACGATGCTGGATTGGTTCCAGTAGAAAACAAACAGCATACACTGTTTTCAGTATTCAGCCAAGACCAAAGCCAGTGTTCCCTTGACTCCTCTGCAATGCAAAAAAGTTTGCTTAATCGTTTTTTCCCAGTAACTGCATTTAAACACCCTTAGAACCAGCGTGATCTCATGAGAATTTGAATGTATTTTATGTAAAAAAATGAAATTTTTACTATTTACTTAATATGAAAGGATAACATTTCATTATGTTCTGTGTGATTTCTGCTGCCAACTCGTTTTGAAGAATACATCATGTTAAACAAGACTACACTTTAAAACCCTTTAAATGAATAACATTTCAGCAGTTGTTTAACCATTACTTATCATGTAATATTTACTTTGTTTGCCATGGGACACAAAAGGCATTTTCTCCGACATGCTGTAACTGACAATAGAACCATAAAATACACCAAAAAGGCAACATAATTGCTAAAGGAATCAATTTTTTGTACTACTTTTGACATTTTTGCTATAAATATTTCATGTCATTGCACTTGTCTGTCTGTCATGTTTTTCTTTATACTGTACATATTTTTAAAGAAATAGTTATGGTTAGGTATAGAGGTAGGAGTGGGTTTAACGACTCAAAATATCCTTTTAATGCTGTATTATTACTAAAATGGTAATTTCCCTGCATATTTTGGTCTATTACGTTTTATATAGTTTATATTCCTTATGAAATGGGCATGTTTAGGTAGGGGGGTAGTTTAAAGGGTATAAAAATCTCAATAGTTTAGTGATATAATGACAAAAATGCATTGATCTTAATGATATAAAAGATTGTTCAATATTTTGTTTTTTTTTTAGTAGCAAATATGTAGTAATTTTATGTTGTAAACATTGTAATACATCCAACTTGTACGTTTAGATTGAAACGTATACATTTTGCGCTTGTACACGTTACGTACTAATTGTTTATACACAGGTATGAGTCCAGGCTGTTAAAACAAGATAAAGGGACTTGGGAATCAAGATACTGTCAATAATAACAGTACCACTATGCAAAAAAAAAATAAAAATAAAAATATATATATATATCAATATATGTAGACTATAATATATATAAACTAAATAATATACTTACTAAATTAACCAACCAAGCAAAATAAGTCTAAATAAGCAGCCAATCTAAAAAGTGAACTCTGTTTAGCTTTGAAAATGACAGCTGCTGTAGTTTTTGTTGTGTGTGCCAGTCATGCTCATCTCTTACAGTTTGGGTGACCTTTGAGGAGTGGAAATACAGTTCCGCAGTGGATTTTGAGTCTAATACTCTTACAGTCTTTATCTAGTCCAGTGCCAAAGATCTTAACATCCACTGTGCCACTTCTGGCATTTGGTGTTGTAAGTTTGAATTCTGTGAGTGTGTGTGTGTCATTAAAAGGCATTTACTAATATTTCCAGGACGAATGAATGAGTGTCACCCAGGCCTGTCTCTCTTTCTCTCTGTCTTTTGCTTTGACAGCTCCTTCTGTTCTCTAGTTTTCTTCTTTCCTTGTCCAGCATCCCAGCATGCCTCTCTGCGCTCATGAATATGCATGTAAAAGCATTATTTGCATTATTTGCAACCGGAAGGGAAGAGCACACAAAAGGAAAAGACAGCAGCGTGAGTGTGTGTGCGTAAGTATGTGTGGAGTCTCCTAGATTCTTATTTCCCATATTCTGTAGCTCTAGGGCCCTGGATGATACAGTATGTGTTTTATAATATTAGATAACATTACATAATATTATTATTTTTTGTTTTTTAATTATTGTTATTAAATATAATAAAATTACAAAACATTTTTTTTCAGGGTTTGTATGTGGGTTTAGTTTCTAGTATTTCAAATTAGCTGGATGTTACTAGTAGTTATAATTAGCTAGTAGTTTACAGCTGAAAATGGGGTCACTGGAATGTTACGGAATGAGTGAGAAGAAATAATGCTAAATGCAAATAGCTATGCTGAAATCAGGATATTCGTGTGTTAAGTTATTGGCTGCAGAAAGCAACGAACAATAAAAAGTCAAGCGGTGGTAACGAAAGAGAATAAAGTCTGGCAAGCTTTTCAGTGGTAATGTTAATAAAATACCATTAATAATAAAGGTGTAAAATATATTTGTTTATTTATTTCTAGATCTCAAATTAGCATATAACACTGTGTTCTAAACATTGTTACTGGAAGAGGCAAAGATGAGTAAGAAAGAGAGGAATGAAGATCTGTTTGTCTATTCTGCTAGCAGAGAGATGTTTTGTAGAGCTTTTCTGTTGCTATTCTATTTATGCAGATGAAAAAAGGTTCAACAAGTTAATGTTTGTGTGAAAGACTGAAGAGAAAAGAGTGTGTTCCCCACAGACAGAAGATTTAACTGCTTTTTTCTTAAATGCTAAATGCTTCCATCACTCAGACAGACAACAATTAAGATGTGCAAAAATTGTGTGTGTGCGTTGGTGAAGGAGTTTTATTGCAGTGCATAAAATTCTTTATTTTGTTGAACTCCTGTCATGTCAGTCAGGAACGCACACTCACACACCTAGTGAAAAGAAATCAGTGTTGTTGCAAGTTAACTGGTTACATCAACTCTCTCTCACTTTCTCAGTCTCTCACACACATGACAGTGTGCTTTTACATCAGATCGATGGTGTGTGTGGGTGGATGTTCAGTGCGTGTTTTGGTGAGAATGGACAGCTGTCAAGTTAAACATGACTCTGCCTGACAGCATCGGTTCTAAGTTTTAAATTTGCTCCCTTGGTCAAGATAGAATAGAGAGAATGAGAAAGCAACTAAGATTGTTAGATCCTAGAGAGATTGTTTCATGACACACAACTCTTCAAACGATGGGGGTCAGAAAGATTTTACTAAAAAATAAATTAGTACTTTTATTTAACAAGAACGCATTAAATTGATAAAGTGATTGTAAAGACTTGCAGAAAATGTAATTCACATAAATGCTAACTTGATATTCATAAAAGAATCCTGAAAATCATGTGACACTAAAGACTGGAGTAATCGCTGCTGAAAATTCAGCTTTGCCATCACATGAATAAATTACATTTAAAAGATATTAAAATAGTTTTTTTATTATTTTACATTCAAACAGTTAAAGATAGGAAATTTACAGTTTCAGAAATGCTTCTGAAGGTTCGTAACACGGAAATGGTTTTTTAAACATTTATTGTTAATATTATGAATCAGTATTAATTAGGGGTGTAATGGTACACGTATTCGTACCGAACCGTTTCGGTATGGGAATACAGTGTGTTTTTTTTTTTTTTCAGGAAATTCAAATAATAAATGGCGTTTTGACAGTCTTTGATGTGGCATGACAGATTGCTGTATAAACGCCTTGGAGAGCCGCTTCTGGGACGGTTCAGAAACCTGGTATAAACCCGACACAAGCATTGACTCGAGCGGCCGCGATCAGCTCCAGTTCCCGTGTCTGAGCCGTGACACGCCGCAGACTTGTGCAGAGCGGAGCGTGAGTGAACGCGATCATTTCTTCCTCTCTACTACTAGTTTTAACGCAAATAAACATGACTGAACATCTCATGCCTCATGTATTCGCCTAATCAGTGTTTCAACCACGGAAAGACATCAACAAAACAGCATGGAAATAAAATGTCACGTAGCATTTAATTTACTTAAGCAAGTCATCAGTGTCCACAGCTCGTTAGTTCACTAGAGAAATGAAGTCTAGAGAGGAGCATTTCGCAAAAAATTACACCATATACTCATATTTTACTAAACCTGTTAGTCTTAATTATTTAATGTTTGTTTAAATTAATGTTATGAAACATGCTATGACAGCCAGTGTGTAATTGAATATATTTTAACAAATAGTGTTGATCATCTGTTTAAAAATAAATAGTAATTAAATTTAAGTTTGGGTTAAGTTTTTAGGCCTAATTGTAACCTTATAATGTAAAAGGGGGGAGCCCTTATAGTTTTAAGCATAAGCTGAGGTAGATTTTTATCACTAACAAAATTTAAACTATAATTGAATGTATTTAAAGAGATTATTTAGTTATAATATATATATTCTAATAGTTTATTTGCTGTACCGAAATCATACCGAACCATGACATTAAAACCGAGATACGTACCGAACCGTCATATTTGTATACTGTTACACTCCTAGTATTAATATTAATATTGTGATGTATATTTAAAATAATTTTTCCAGTGTTGTGTCTCTTCAAAAGGATTTGCAGAGCTGTAGGTGCTACACACAGTTAGAAACAATGCTAGGTTCATTTTCATGATGCTATTATTAAATTGCCGTTAATAATAAATGTTTTAAAATATATAGTAATGTTTTTATATATTTAATATATGTATATACTTTCAACAATCAAATAGAATTTTCATGATATGACCCCTTGAAAATGATATGAGATTATACTGTGTGTTTATGATACCTGTTATCATCTTTGTCTCAGTTCTCTTTAGATCACCACACATGGATATAGATCTGTCTGTCTCTTTGTCTCTGTGTCAAAATCAGGATTCTGTTTCAAACCAGGTTTAAAAGGCAGCACCACACGTATACTAAAAATCTGTTTTTATCTCCGTCGTTTAAAAGAGGTCCAAGCTCCCTGGCTGGATGTAAGGCTTATCTTTTATGTTCTTCCCCCGTATTCCCCTTTTTCCCTCGCACTCTACCTCCCTTCGTGCCTCTCTCTCTCTTCATGTTCTTACCTGCATGTCATGATGTGCCAGCTTTGTTTTAAACAGAAAAAGAAAATAAGACTTGAAAAGGTTCACACAGGAAGAGAAAATAGCCTCCGAAAAGAAAAATAAAGAGAGGTATGTGTCACGTTTCCCAATAAAAGCTGTCAGCTAGACAACTATCAAACTCTTTCAGACCAGACTACAAAGCGGAGGGTTTGAGAGATTACAATGGAAGGTTAGCCTGACAAACACACGCACACACCTACACACACGCAACACGTGACATGCTGCAATGCAACAGGAAAATGATAGGAAAAGGCAAATGGAGGAATGACAAGACCGGTGACCCAGAACAACTTCCTGCATCACCCTAGTACTGCGTTCAGCCAGCAGGAGAGCTGAGCCAAGTTATTATGCAGAGGACACTATAAATTAATCAGAGGTTGAATTAAGTCGATGTGAACTAAAAGGCAAACATCTTAAAAGCCAAGTGGTATCTCTTTCACTCCCGTGAAGTCTCGTTTTAGTGTCTAGATTCTCTTTCGGCCTGCTGTTTGTGTAGTTTTGAGGCCCAATTACTTAGATACGGTTGTGGTGACGTGAAATTCAAAGGGTCTCCTGTAGACCTGCAATCCCATATGGTGAGATCTGTTTCCCGGAGCGGTCGGGGGTGTCGGCACTGATCCGCTTCGGATGTGCCAGCGGGAGCGGACGCGGTGGGATCCTGTTGCTTGGGCATTAATTGTCTTTGATACTTCAGCGTATCAATGTCATTCGTAGAGGGGACGTTCAGGTATTGTTAAAAACATTGTTTGCGAGGTGTAGACAGGCAAAGTGGAAGCAAGTAGTCATTTGGCTGACGCGTTTATCCAAAGTAAATGCCTTGCTCAAGGACAGAATAGTGATATTTGATGTTTTGCTCTCAATGGTAGATGGTAGCAGTATTTGTACTTTGTTACAGTATTTAAGTGCATTTGTAATACTTTGTTTTACTTCTACGTTTCAATGCATTTTACTTTTTACTCTTAATACGTTTACGAACTGAATGTTCTTTTCACAAATCACACAAATCACAGGCTTTAGTTAAATCGCTTAAGACAAATTTCACTTTCATATTGTGCTAAATATATTGTGTATACTAATGTTTCCATTCAAAATTCTAGGGGAAGATTTCTATTTCAAAAGAATGCTGAAAAAGTATCACAGTGTTCTTCAAAATGTGAAGCAGCACAACTGTTTTTAACAGTAATAAGAATAAGAAATGTTTCTTGAGCACCAAATCTTAAGCAACACACTATATATAGTGTTTCATCTTTGATTTATGCTTTCATTCAAGAACACGATTTCTGTACATCATTCACCAATGCTTTCTTTTAACTTTTGACTATAAACCTTTTTATTTTCTTTATCTGTTGTGCCGTTGTGGAAAGTGAGGAAAGGGACAGTAGAAAGGGGGGACGGGACAACTTCCAACCTCCAAAGGCACAGAACTAGACATTTGTGACCCTGGACCACAAAACCAGTCTTAAGTGTCAATTTTTCGAAATTGAGATTTCTACATCATCTGAAAGCTGAATAAATAATCTTTCCATTGATGTATGGTTTGTTAGGATAGGACAATATTTGGCCGAGATACAACTATTTGAAAATGTGGAATCTGAGGGTGCAAAAAAATCCAAATATTGAGAAAATTGCCTTTAAAGTTGTCCAAATGAAGTTCTTAGCAATGCATATTACTAATCAAAAATGAAGTTTTGATATATTTATGGTAAGAAATTTACAAAATATCTTCATGGAACATGATCTCTACTTAATATCCTAATGATTTTTGGCATAAAAGAAAAAATGGATAATTTTGACCCATACAATGTATTTTTGGCTATTGCTACAAATATACCCCAGCGACTTAAGACTGGTTTTGTGGTCCAGGGTCACATTTATCAGCTTTGCAGGGGTCCGCTACAGCAATGACTAGATGGTATGCCTTGTTCTATAAAGCTGCAGCCACTCTTCTTGATGTCAAGAAACACTATCAGTAGTTAGGAGGTATAATAAGCACCACTGTTCCCGAGTCCACGCTCTTAGCCACGTAAGAGAAAGTGAAGTCTGTATGTCTGCAATGTTGTGCCCACTCATCTTGCCTACATTCTCAACCGCTTAGAAGATCGAGGCAAATCCTCCATCACTGAAGTAAGAATGGATAGAGAAAAGAGATAAAAACAGACAAGGTCAGAACACTAAACCTGTTAAACAGACATGGGATGATGGTTTATCCAGCATATGCTCTGTCACATTAGTTCAGCTCACATGGTCGAGATTGTGAGTCAGGGTTCTGAGAAGTGACGCAACTTCTGTTCCTGTCATTGTCATCCTCTGCAGTGACTTCATGATGATTTCCAATACATATCCTTTCATTATCCACTGTATTTTAACATAAGAACAGGCATGGTCTTTTGTAACGTGAATGGTCAGTGTCATTCACCTCCAGTTATTTTACCTGTATGAAAACGGCTGTTATGCTGGTTGTATAGCTTATTTCCGCATTAAAAAAGGTGGATAGTATGTTAGATTTTTAAAACATCTGATTGGTCTGTTGGCCAAGCAGTGTCCCACACTGTTAGACATTTCAAAGGGTTTTTACAGTAACTTAAGTTACTGTAATTAAGATTTACAGTAGCAAACTGTATTTGACTTAGTTACAAACTGTACTTTTTTAAAGTAAATTACTGTAAATAAAATCCAATTCATCAGTATACTACTGTAATTCATTCATTTTAATATAGATTTCATTAGATTTTATAATTTTTATAATTTATATTTTCTTTTATATTTTATATTTACTTTACTTTTTTTTACTCAATTAAAACAGACACAATAATTGCAAAGTATCAAATTCTTTATTTAAAACACTGCATGTAAAACACTTAAAAATACAGACTTCCAATGCTGGAACAGTGCATCTTCACCATTTCTCCTGTCTGAAAACTGACGTTTTGCAGTGCATTATGTTATATCCTCTGGACTTATCCTCACAAAGAATCTTTAGGCAACAGAAACATAATGGGGAGAAAAGACAAGCAGCCAAAGCCATCTGCAAAATCCAGGTATTGCTCCAAAGCGTGGCCACCACCTTTGCTCAACATCCACTTTGTTAGTGACAAAAATGTCTTCTCTGAAAAACACGAAGTAGAAATAGCACACTTTTAAAAGGCAAACCCCATGTAGAATACACAAATCTCTCAAAACCATAGTTGTTCTCTTACCATGAATTATCAGTCTCAGGGTGGCTGGCATGCTCATGTCTTTCTTGATGCTTCATTGCAGTTGCCTTTAAAACACAAATACAAAAAATGCAGTAAATCTTAAATTCCATTAAAAACTAAAACAAACTAATTCTAGAACTAGAAAGGCAGCTAGCCATAAAACTTGTTTAACTTAGCTAACATACGATTTTATTTTCTCAGTAGGCTACTGGCCAACATAACTAACAACTGAACTAAATTTCACATTAGTTAACCTAATGTTAATATAAGATGAGCGTTGCTCGTTAAAAATAATTTAATTCGCTAACTTAATTCAATAAGCTGACAAAAGTTGTTTGAAATGAAAGCGCAGTTTACCGTGGTAAAGTTCTGTAACCACCATGTTGACGAGTAAATGTTACTATGGGTTAAACTGGTGTGCAATATGATTATACATATCTCTCGGACACACTCGCTCTCTCTCTCCGCGTTCGCTTCACTTTTGTCTAGCCCGGTGCCACTTGATCACACAATCCCTGCGTCCTAATGTACATACTATCCACCCTATCTGCCCTAAATAGTATTGAAAATTACTAATATCACAGAATTTAGGATGGATAGTGTGCACATTGGGATGCAGGCAATGATAGATTACCTTCCGCGCTGCGATGACGGCAAGAAGTTGGGGTCAAACCTTATCAAACGATTAATTTGCATTAAAAAAATATTAACGCGTTAAAATTTTTAGATTAATCGCATGCGTTAACGCGTTAACGTTGACAGCCCTAATAAATATATATATATATATATATATATATATATATATATATATATTCTACAGTGGATGCAGACAGCCCTGGTATATTTCTGACGTACAGATGTACTTCTAGCACTCGCGCTGTTTCTGACATGAAGGACAAACAGATTTTCAAATCATTACAAGCGATGTAACACATCCAGTGCAGTCAGTCTCAAGCTGTTGCGGCTTTGTAGACATGGTGTAGGGCGAATCATGTTAATCCAAATGTTAGAAATGAGGGGGAAAAACCTCTCAATAGAGAGAATGGCCTCAATAGAATGGTGCCAAAGAGACCGTTACAGCAATTTTAAAAAATACAGTAAGTCTCTGTATGTGGGGTCTTACGTCACAGAAAATTCCCATGATGCAAAGGGTATTACAGTTATTTACTATAAAAGTAATTTGCAGCATTATACTGGGTGATATACAGTAAATAACTGTGGAAATTACAGAAATGTCTAACAGTGCGGATGGGCTTATAGCGTTATTCATAATCAAAGTGATTAGTTTTGATCCATTTCAATAAAAGTCATTGGGTTCCAAAGTTGAAAGTCGTTTTGGACTCCAATAAAGTTCATTGTATGGACAAAAATGTTTCTTTTTTTATTTTCTCTCAAAAGATAAGAGTATCTTACAGGTTTAAAATGACATGAGGGTGAGTAAATACTGACAAAAGTTTCATTTTTGGGTGAACTGTTCTTTCAAGTCACTAGATTCTCAAAAAATAGACATTACTACATGGTTATTTAACATATAATTGATTTTGAGGTTTAATTTCCAGCTATATCATGACCGTTATCACAATTTTTATATTACACACACCGTGATATTAGATTTTGGTGATACCACCCGCACTCTCTTATTAAATACCTGCTTCAGGTCAACATATCTCAGTTGGTTAGGTCAGGAATAGCATTTGGCCTTTCCAAATGCTAAATTTGTTCTTCAAGCAGTGTGTATTTAGGATGCGGCGTGGCCCATATTCTGTTCAGAGGGGACAGGTAAAAGTACAGCAAAAAGATGGTAAATACTACAGCTTCCAAGGGAGCTATTCTAAACTTAGATGCATATACACTTAGCTGTTCCTCCAGAAGCTGACAATGGGCTCATGAGGCCTGGCACTATAAATTCTGTCAAAGCCAGAAAAATACAGGTACAAGTTTGGAGGGGGGAGTCTTGTTGAAAAAGATTCTGTAAACTCCAAACTCCCAAGCGCGGGGGTAGAATGAGAGAGCGAGCGTGTTTCAAAACTTGACGACATCCAGTTCAGATCCAGCAGGGCTGTCGCAGTGCATGAACACACACACTCGCATGCACACACACACACATAGGCTCGGCTAGCATCGACGCTCACGTTGCTTGGCAGGGGGTGTGTCCTGGAGGGTGTGTGGGCGGGAGCACATCTGTGACTGGCGTTTGATGGACATCTGCGGTGTGTGTGCATGTCAGTGGCGTGGATTGATGGTACATGGATGCCAGGATGCAGACTGCGAGAGAGGAATTAGCACGAAGAGGAGACGGGATCCCGCTGTCACCCTCTCGTCAAACACATGCTGGGCTTTGCCGCTAACTCAGAGCGCGTGAGAGAGAGAGGAAATGATGTTTTTGGCAAAACCAGAGTAGCCATTTTCTAAAAAGCAATTGGTTTTTTTACCAATATCATTTTGAGAATAAACCACTTGTTGAGGCTGAAAAAGCATGATCACTTTGTGACTTAGATCATAACCAATGTGGTACCTTCACAATAAGTTCCCCACATTTCCCACATTTAAAAAAAAAAAAATCTAATAGCTACTATTTGTTCCAGAATACATTGTAATTTGCATACTACTTTGTACTGAAAGAATGAACCACTTCCTCTAGTATGATAAAGACCGCAAGGGGGTGCTAGGGAGATCTTAAAGTTCAAGGATGTTTTTTTCAAACATTATATTGAATTTAGATGCTGCCATGTTGAGCTCAATAGAGGAAGGAAGTGAAGTACAGTAGTAAGATGCTCTGATTACGTCGTGTTTTCAGACACAAACACATGCAGTAGGAGTGTGATTTTATGTTGAATTTTAAAGGAAAGGACAGAATGCATTTTTTATTTTTTACATTGTCCTTTTTCATGGAGTTAAGAGAGATTTGACACAGCCGTGTGGTTTGAAGGAACATTCCACGCATTCTGTGCGTGTACAAAACACATTTTATATACAAATAAGTAGCTTTCTTTCTATTGCAGTGGTGTTTACTGAGAATCAGAAACTTTGCAAGGCTAAAGTTATTATCTTTCCGTTCATTTTTTTTCACTGCAGTTTTTTTCCATTCATTTTTTCATAAGTCTTAATTTCCAGTAAAATTATCTAAACATTTTTAAAATATATATTTTCTTGAAAAGCAAAATTGTATTGTATTAAGATTGATTTACTGTATTGTATTAAGACTGATTGACTTACCCCATTGGCTGTTTTAAATTCTTGTTCTACCAAAAATTTATTTATTTATTTTTTTCCTTTTGAAAAAAACTACTATTCAAAAGTTTAGGAATGGTTAGATTTTTTTAAATTAATTTTTAATTAATTGTTTTGATTGTGTTTCCTATTTATAACTCTTTTCTATTCTCATGTTTTTTTTCAAATATATGCCTGTGATGGCAAAGTTGAATTTTTAGCATCATTACTCCAGTTTTTAGGGTCACATGATCTTACAGAAATCATTCTAATATACTGATTTGCTGCTCAAGGCGTTTTGTCTTATCAAACGGTTTGATATTTTTGTGGAAACTGATATATTTTTCAATATTTATTGTGAATAATAAGTGAAAAAAAAAACTTCATTTATTTAAAATAGACATCTTTGAATACATGTATTAATTTCTTTCAATTAAAAAAAAATCTTATTGACCTTATAATAGCATATCTGTGGCCACATTCCTTTCAAAGCATTTTTTTTTTTCATTTCAGACCAAAAACTCAAAGAGCGGATTCCTCGGTACTTCTGTGATGTTACTGTTATAGTTTCCTCTGAACATGAGCAGCAAAGAGGTGTTGTGAGGTATTTACAGAGGAAGTGAGCGTGCTGTTATCTGTCAGCAGCATATTGGACAGATGTGTGTGTCCTTGTGTGTGTGTGTGTGTGTGTGTCAGAGTGAGCAAACCACCTGTCTCCTTAACGAGCCCTGCGTTACAGCTGAGAGAAGCCCTCCTCCGCTCTCATGCAAATTCTCATGAGTTTGTTTGTGTGTTATGATATTCAAAAAGGTCAAAGCCTTGGATGACATTCATTCTTCCCCTGCGTGTGGCCACATCTCTTCACTTCAGCCCTCCTCCTGCTTTTTTCGCTCTTGTCTCTCTATCCAACACCTTTTTTTTTAGATTCCTTCACTACTTTCCTTACTAAAAGTTTGGAAACGTACATTCCCACAGACAAAAATACAACAAAAGAGCTGTTTTTTTCAGAGGAGGTGATAAAAAAAAGGGAAATATTGGAAATGTGAGATTAAACAGTATATGAATCACTCACTTTTCTTAGGTGACACTGTCTAACAGCGACATCAGCAAATAATGTTCCCTTGGGCTCATTCCTGCACCTCATTTGCAGTTCTCCTTGACCACAGGACTGTGTTTGGTGCAGTACTGAACTCTCCAGCAACTTTCTCCTCCTCTCCAGTTTCATCCATCCTTTCTGATTATTTGATTCCTTCGCACTCCAGTTTATCCTCAGATGGGAGTCATCCACTCAGCAACAATGATTCCCTAATTGGTGTTAAAGTCCCCTGTAACTACTTTTTGCATAATAGAATGCATAATTATGCCTGTGCACTTCCTCTGAGGGCTAATCGTCCTGCTCCGAGCTGAGCTCTCCACCTCTCCTTGTTAGTGCCATCATTAACGCTGCTCTCTTTAAAATGCCGTCGTGTTTTCTCATTGACTAATCCTTGTCATAAAGTTGCAGAACAAACAGTTTGTTGGACAGAAGGAGAGATGATGTTCAGCCATTTATCAGTTTAGTACATTTTGTGAGGACTTGATAGGTAAAACTAAAGGTTCAGTTTGTTAACATTATGAACATTTTCAGATAGACATTATCTTTATGAACAAACCACATATTTGAAGTCTAAAGTATATTCTTGCCTAAAAAACTAATTACAGTGGATTTGAGCATCCGCCATGACATATATGGCTGCATTAGTGTGTGTTTGTAATTTTTTTTTAATGCATTAATGTATTACAGATTACAGTTATGCAATTTAAAATTAATATAATAATAAAAAAATATACAATTAATAATTTGACAATTTAAAGCATTTAAAGTGTTACAACTTGTAACAGATGTCATGCATATAATAATAATAATAATAATAATAATAATAATAATAATTTTATATATATATATATATATATATATATATATATATAATTTTATTTTTTTCATTTTTTTTTCTTTCTACTTAATATGTGCAGTGTTTAATTAGTTTGTTTTATTATTATACCAGCCGTTAGATAGGTAATGGTTGAGGCATGTTTCTCTGAACAGAAAAGAAGTCATTTCTCAGTGAGCTGCCATTAGTTAGGACACAAAAAGTCTTTTAGATCATCCACAGCATGGAGTTTGCACCATGCCTGAAATTAAAGATTTATATATACGCAACTAAGCTGGCATATTGTAATATTACTGCTAATGGGAGTTCCCTACAGAGATCGTTGATTGGGGCAGACACACACTCACTCTGTTATATACAATTAAAAAGTAGAAGAATCACATGCACAACCAAACACACAGTGAAAGGGCCTTTGGGTCTATCTGAATAGGGATCACCTGGTGGTTTGGAGATGAGAAATGGGAGTGTGGGTGTGAAGTTAATTTGATGGAAATTTATTTTCATTTACTGGAGGAAATGTGTTTCATGTGTACTTTTCCTATTTCATCCTCACAGTGTTTTATACTGAGTTGTTTTTTTTTCCACATGACTGGCAAGAAGGTTAATATGGTTCATTTTCCTTTTTCAGCAAACATTAATTTAGCATTGCAGTAGTTCACAAACGAAACGGACGTTCAAGAAATATACGCTGTTGGGGGGAAACATTAGATTTCTCAAGCAGAATTAAAAGCAAGCCTCAGTCCATGGGTGTCTATCTACAGGGAGCTGACCCTGAATTCAAACTGCAAATGATTTTTTACATTTTCACAGTATGTACACTACCATTCAAAAGTAAAGGAGGTCAGTAAAGGATGCATTAAATTTAACCAGAAAAAAAAAGTGACAAAAAAGACTTACATTTTCACAAGAAAATATTATTCATAATAAATGCTGTTATTTTGAGCTTTTTATTAATTATAATATCATAATAATCTTGAAAAGAGTCTAATATCACGGTCTTCACAAAAATAACAAGCAGCACAACTGTGGTCAACATTGATGATAGAAAATGTTTCTTGAGCACCAGTTTAGCACATTAGAAATAATTTCTGAAGGATCATGTGACACTGGAAACTGGAGAAATTACTGTATGCTGAAAATTCAGCTTTGACATCACGGGAATGAAATATATTAAAATTGTTACTATTTTATTTTACTGTATTTTTAAACAAATAAATGCAGCATAAATAAATAAAAAAATATATTGCCTGTATTTCATCATTTCAGTTCAGTTTCAGTTCCAAAACAACCTTAGTCACTGAGTGATATAAAATCTGATGTTTGAAACTGTTGTTTTAGGCTGTAATAAATTGCACTTACAAATTGCTTTAACAGTTTGAGCTGTTGCTTTAGAGGCATTAAGCTTTGGTGCTTAGGTGGGGTTTGCATCCCCCTCCTCTCCAATAATTTCTGGCCTCCTCTCTACTTAGTCATTTAATAAAATGCTGCATGTCTTTATGAAGACAGCTTATTTGTACAGCTTTTAACCGCCATCTGTATGGCAACATCACTGTAATGGGCAGTGTGTGAGGTGCATCTTTTTTTGGAAGCTTGGCTCTGATTGGTTGGATTAGCCTCTATTCAGGAGAGAGTTGTGAATGAGTGTGACACTGTGAGTTTGTCAGAGCATAGAAGACAGCCATGCATAATTTAGGAGTGTAATGAATTCAGGATGTCTGTGTGTGCTTATGTCAAAATGATCACGCTCTTAAGACGATGTAGAGATCTCTAAATACTCCTGCCTTCCCCACTGGGACGAACAGAGAAGGACCAGCGACGACAGTCTCTGTGTGTATAAAGAGAGAGAAAGAAAGTGAGAAGAAAGATTGGATGGGGTATAGTTATACTGTTATAAAAAATATATATATAAAAGGAGAAAAAAATATATATCTTTGACATCCTCTTTCTCTCTCTCCCTGAAGGATGAGTGATAAAGACCTGGCATCTCAGACCAGCTCCTGTGGCATTTGGAACTGTCACAGCCAGCCAATAAGAATCCTTTGGAATAGGAGGTTGCCACAGGGACCATGAGGGTTGCCAAGGCGCCTCTCAGAGCTCCTGTCCTGCTCCTGTCACTCAAACACTGGTCCAGACAGGGGTTTGAGGCTCAGGGACACTTTTATGGCCCCAGATATGTAGCTCTGCGCTTTAAATCCATATCTGTCAGCATCATCAGATCGACACAACAGCTCTGTGCCAAAACCTAGTGACCAACTTGCTGCCCGCTGCCTACATAGCCAGTGTCCTAACCAGTGACCGATTTGGAATGGTCTGTAATAGAGCTGAGTATCAATGAAGATTCAGTTTGATTCACAAGCTGTTGACTCTGAATCATTTGGCTTTATTTCTGTTAAAACTCCCATTTTGGTGAAGTATAAAAGAAATTCTTTCTCTGCCAATGCTGTAAATAATACAGTGCAGACTGTTATTCAAACCGTTAACTCGTCTTTTTGAATAGTTCATTAAAAGTAACAGCTCATAAGAGTAATTTAAGAAATTATGTCTGTCCTTGAATTACTAAAAAGAATCGATTCATAAGAGTCATTTTCTTATTAATGGGAATATGCTGGCCTCGCTCTGCTTTATTGCTGCATGTTGTGATAGGAAAAAAATACATATGTTTTTACCAGACAATTTGAATATCTCTATTTGGAAAGAATGAATCATTCTAGAATGATTGGGGTGATTTTGTGAGGGAGTGCATCTGTGTAGAATAAAAATAATTTGAAAAGTAGATTTAAAAAGTAGTTAAAAAAAGACTTTTTTACTCTGGAGACTTTTTTAATGGAGAAACATGCTCTTAGGGCTGAACAATTTGGGAAAAAGTTTGGGTGTTAAAAAAAACTTCAGTTTTCATAGACCACATTTCTACAGTTTTTTTTGACCCATTGAATAGGACTATAAAATAATAATAATTGTAATTCCTATTAAAAGAAATATTATATTAAGAAATATATAGTAATAATAGAATACTATTGTAAATTTTTATATATATATATATATATATATATATATATATATATATATATATACAGTGGGTACGGAGAGTATTCAGACCCCCTTAAATTTTTTCAATTTTTTTGTTGCAGCCTGATCTACAATTGTTTAAATTCATTTTTTTCTCATTAATCTACACTCTGTACCTCATAACGACAAAGTGAAAAAAAGAATTTTAGAAATGTCTGTAAATTTATTAAAAATAAAAACTGAAATGTCCCATTTACATAAGTATTCCGACCCTTTACTCAGTACTTAGTTGAAGCAACTAGGCAGCAATTACACCCTCGAGACTTTTTGGGTATGACACAACAAGCTTTGTAACACCTGGATTAAGGGAATTTCTGCCATTCTTCTTTGCAAATCCTCTCAAGCTCGGTCAGGTTGGATGGGGACCGTCGATGGACAGCCATTTTCAGGTCTCTCCAGAGATGTTCGATAGGGTTCAAGACAGGGCTCTGGCTGGGTCACTCTAGGACATTCACAGAGTTGTCCCTAAGCCACTCCTGTGTTGCCTCGGGTGTGTGCTTAAGGTCATTGTCATGTTGGAAGGTGAACTTTCGGCCCAGTCTGAGGTTCTGAATGCTCTGGACTAATCTTTTCATTAAGGCTATCTCAATATTTTGGTGCATTGAGCTTTTCTTCTACTCTGATGAGTCCCTCAGTCCCTGCCGCTGAAAAACAGCCCTGCAGCATGAGGCTGCTACCAGCACACTTTACTTTTGGGATGGTACTCTGCAGGTGATGAGCAGAGCTGGTTTCCTTCAAACATGATGCTTGGATTTGAGGTTCATCAGACCAGAGAATCTGGTTTCTCAGAGTCTGAGGGTCCTTTAGGTGCTTTTTTGCAAATTCCAAGTGGGTTTTCATGTCTTCACTGAGGAGAGGATTGAGTCTTGCCACACCGATATAAAGCCAGATCGGTGGAGTGTTGCAGTGATGTTTGTCCTTCTGTAGGTTTCTCACATCTGCATATATGATCATGGAGCTCAACTAGAGTGACCTTCAGGTTCTTGGTCACCAGTCTAGACAAGGTCCTTCTCCATCAATTGCTCAGTTTGGCTGGGCGACCAGCTTTTGGAAGAGTCCTGGTTGTGCCAAACTTCTTCCATTTGAGAATTATGGAAGCCACTTTGCTCTTGGGAACATTCAGTGAAGCAGAAATTTTTTGTAGCCTCCCCCAGATCTGTGCCTCGATACAATCCTGTCTCTGAGCTCTGCAGGCAGTTCCTTTGACCTAATGGCTTGGTTTTCACTCTGATATGCATTGTCAGCTGTGAGGCCTTTTATAAAGAGGTGTGTGCCTTTCCAAATCATGTCAAATGAATTTATTTTACCACAGATGGACTCCAAACAAGGTATAGAAACATCTCAGCAGTGATCAAGAGAAATGGGAGGCACCTGAGCTAAATTTCAAGTGTTGTTGCAAAAGGTCTGAATACTTAGGTAAATTTGAAATGTCAGTTTTTTTCTTTTTAATAAATTTACAGACATTTCTAAAATTCTGTTTTCACTTTGTCCTTATGAGGTACAGAGTATAGATTAATGAGAAAAAAAAATGAATTTAAACAATTGCAGTATCAGGCTGCAACACAAAAAAATTGAAAAAATTTAAGGGGGTCTGAATACTTTCCGTACCCACTGTATATTTATATATATATATATATATATATATATATATATATATAATATTAGTGCTGTCAAAATTAGCGTGTTAACGCAGGCGATTAATTTTTTCAGTTTAACGCGTTAAAATTATTTAACGCCGTTAACGCAGGGGCGGAGCCTAGAGTTGGCCACTCCACTCATAACTGCTATTTCTGTCGGTTTTTCCTTGACAAAGAGTGCATTTATTCAGTCGCAGAACGTCTTTACAATCACATCAATCCGGAGACGTTTCAGATGCGCGCTCCAGCTTCACTTCAGCGCCACGCGCAAGTCAAATGAGCGCGGAAACCAGCGTGCGCTATAGCCTACAGTATATCAATTCTTATCAAAGCGCGAAATAAACTACGTGCATGCAATGTCGTGGTCAGTTAAGGCATGAAGTTACCAAAAAGGCGATTAAAGATGCCTTAAAACTGTGCGTGCATGTAATATGTTATATATGATTTACATTAAGAACATGTCTCTGAAATGGTTTTCCAAACTGTTCTTGAGCATCCCAGCACTGTCTCCCTCATCTAACACACCCTATTAAACTCGTCAGCTCATTAGTAGAGACTGAAATGGGTCCGACTTGACATGGGTCAGAAAAGGTGATGAGAGAGAGAAAATACGATGCGTGTCAGATCCGCGTCATGTTTAGCAGCGATAGCTCTTAAAGAAATAGCAGCCAAATAACCTAATAACCAGCTGCTGTGATGTCTGTTCACCAAGAATAAAAGAAAAAAGAGGAAATCAATAACTTTTATATAGCTGTAAGTATTTATCCGTATTTAGTTTAGAATTTAGTGTTTGATAACTTTATTCAATTTCTGTATATTTCTGCTGAGGGGCATAGGTAGCCTAGCTAAATATAACATTTATTATAATGTGTTTATGTGAAGATTGTTTTAAGTTCACTTAAGTTAGAAGTTATTTTTAAAGTCTAATAAATGTAAAAATTGATAGCTCTTAATTATAATGTAATGTTTAATGGCTATAGTCAATGGTTAAATATTAGGGGAATTTTTTAATAGGGAAATCATTATTACTTGGTATCAGTTATACTGGTCTTCAGTCATAAAAAAGATGCCATTAAACAAATATTAAAAATATGTTGTTTGTACATTAAGTTGAAGATTGAATGTGAAATTATTGCAATATAAAAGTATATTTAAAAACTTTAATGTTAGGTGGGATTAATCGCGATTAATTTCAGAAAAATGTGCGATTTAGTTAATTTTTTTTAATCGATTGACAGCACTAATATATATATATATATATATATATATATATATATATATATATATAGTGGCGGGAGGAGCAAACGACAGACACAGTGGGTGTGGCGTCAGGCCTCGGAGAGGCTTTTATTCAAAAAAATATCAAAAAAAGTGTCCAAAGGGGGTAAAAGTGTCCAAAATAATAGGGGATCTGGTGTCCTCGACGTGCTGCGGGATTAGTGAAGGAGGGGCAGTGTTCAGAAGGGAAGGGTCCAGGGAAGGGGCGGAGTCCGGCGGCCGCACGCGCTCCCCGACATGGTCCGGGCGCGAGGGAGCGGCGGCAACATCCTCTTCCTCCCGATACTACAAGCGGAGATGGGTGGCCCGGCTTCCTGGCTCGTCAGCCACATAACGGGTGCGGGGTCCTCTCCGTGACCGCGGGCCGGCATCTCGCGGCTCTCTGGCGGCGGCGCGGGATTCCCTCACGCACCCTTCCGGACCCACGAGGACACCAGTGTGCATGCACGGGGAAGAGACCGGTCTCCCGCGGAGAGGCGCTCTCGGCATATAAACGGCGGCGGTGATGAGGACCTATTCAACTCAGGTGCGCCTCATCACACGCCGCCAGACCGGACTAGTTTTAGCGCCCCTCCTCTCACACGCCCACTCCCCGTCGGGAGCCTGGTGAAAGGCGGCGAATAAGGGACGGGGTGGTGATGATATGAAAGGGGGGAGGCAGCCGACTCGTCACATTATATATATATATATATACATATACTGTATGTGTTTTGGATTCCAGTGGGGCACTGTGTTCTTTTAAAAACTGTATCATGAATTGCACACTTACAGTATAAACAAACACAGTGCCATGCGTCATTTGCAAATCTGCAGTGCATCTATTTATTTACTTAAATCACAGTCTAATCACACTAAGCCATATCGTGATACTGATTTTATTTTGATACATTGTGCAGTCTTGCTCTCCCCAGCACAGCACTTGACACGGGAGACTCAGTTGATTTCACTAGATTTTGTTGTTAGCATGTTGCAAAAACTAATGGGTCTCTTATATGCATCAGAATACATAGGACACAAATACTGGGTAAAATAATCCATTTTAAAATGCACTGAATCAATACCTTTCAGTTTTGGAAGAAATGAAATGCTTTATAATAGATTTATTCACCAGGCTTATTGCAGTGCATTATGGGATTGGCTTTTTATGTAAAGTATACAATGCTTCATTCCATTTTTGCCTTAGAAGGCATAATAATAAGTAGGTTGCCTTTTTGGAAACAGTCAGACAAGCACTCGTGTTCCTCAGCAATGCCACCTCTGTAGGCAGCTGACTAGGTTTTGGAACAGAGCAAATGAAGGTGCACATCAGCTGCTAGACATCAACATCGACAGATATTATGCAGAAAAAACTCAGATGCTCAGTATGTGTGATTTAATGTTAGATTGTGTCCCGCTGTTTGCTATGTTTATGTGGTCAGTCCTCAGTGTCAGTGCACTATTCTCTATCACACACTCACACACATGCAATAACATGGCTGTTTGTTTTTGGCGCAAAGGTTGCGTCGCCCTTTACGCCACGATCTGCAAACTCATCTCCAACCGAGACGTTGCCAGACAAACCCTGCTAATCCACCTGTGTAATCCACCATGTGTGTTTGTTCGTGTGTGAGCGTTTAGTCTCGGGATAGGGGATTGATTTAGAAGGGTAAACTCCCTGATCTGAGTCCCCAGTTAATTAAATGCCAATTGGATTGGCCTGCAGACCTGAATGCTTCCTGTGCGGTGTCCACCCTTACACACACACAGATACATGACCTTTCGCGCTGTTGTGCTCATCACCACAGTGCTTTTCCATTGTGCTCTTGAGAAGCAAAATATCAACTGGCAGCACCACCATGTTTATGCGCGTGTGTGTTTTCTGGTAAATGATGCAGTGACGGTCGGTTTCTGTTCTTTAGAAATGCAGCTTTACTATGGCTGTGATTATAATAATAATATGACTCTGGGAGAACATGCCATGTGACTTCTATATTAGAAGCCATGTGATCACTGGCCTGAGATATATTACATTAACATTTATTCATTTGGCAGACACCCCCTGGAGCATCCTGGTGCCTTGTTCAAGGACAAATGGTGGATGATTCACCAGTTTTTGGAGTTTGAACCTACAACCTTTTAGTTCCCAACTCTGATCTTCCCTAACATGATGATAGGAACATTTAGAATCTGATTTGATTAATTACATAACTTTATACATATGCTAATGCTTGTTTAAGCATGCTCGAAAAGATAAAATTTTTTTAGTTCTTACACAATAGCTGAGTAGTTACGTAAGAGTAGAGCAGCAGCTGTGTTGTGACTCTATGGAAGCAGGCTGTTTTACCCAGATGTTCCTGTTCTCAAAAGATGCCAAAACAAGAGGTTTAAAAAGAGAAAAATATGCTTCTTTTGAGTAGAGTTGTTTATAGAATGTTTGGAAATGACTCTGATTCCAGGTTTTCAGAATTTAAAGAGTTGATTCCAAATACATTTTCTTGATTCCTCAAGAAAAATGGGAGGCAGTGTGAGATGTTTTTTTTAAAGGAAGAGTTTACACAAAAATAAACATTTTAATTTACTCACCCTAAGGCCATCCAAAATGTACATAAGTCTGTTTCTTCATCAGAACAGATTTGGGGAAATTTAGCATTCCATCAGTTGCTCACCAATGGATCCTCTGTAGTGAATGGGTGCCGTCAGAATGAGAGTCCAAACTGCCGATAAAAACATCACAATAATCCACAAGTAATCCACACCACTCCAATCCATCGACTGATGTTTTGTGAAGTGAAAAGCTGTGGGTTTGTAAGAAACAAATCCATCATTATGGATAAAATAAGAGTTTTGCTTTCTCCAGTGAAAAAGTCATGTCGTCTGAATCAGGATAGAAATATGCGCAGCTCAAACAATTCTAAACAAATTTGTTGGTGGATTTTGATGTGAGAGGACAACAGCAGATGGTCTTTTTTGCTGGAGGAAGTGTTCTTATGGATTATGGACTCGTAGTTTCCCAGAAGTGATGGTTTAAAGGAAAATGCCTTCTTTTTGTTTCTTATAAACACACAAGACACTAATTGTTGGAGTGGAGTTGTGTGGATTACTTGTGGATTATTGTGATGTTTTTATCAGCTGTTTGGACTCAATCTGATGGCACCCATTCACTGTAGAGGATCCATTAGTGCGCAAATGATGCAATGCAAGATTTCTCCGAATCTGTTCAGCTGAAAAAAAACAAACTAAGTCTTGGATGGCCTGAGGGTGAGTAAATATTCATCAAGTTCTCATTTTTGGGTGAACTATTCCATTCAACAATGCAAAAGTCTTATCTACAGTATTGTGATTGATATTATGAATCAAACGTGATGATGCTTTGAGTGTATGATTCATCGACTTAAAATATTCCACACTTAGGTGGGCGCCTCCTGCTGTTGTAATGATGTAAGCTGCGGTAAGAGTAACTAAATAAATCAGTAAATGAGTCTTCTTGTTGAGCAGAATCAAACGATTTGAGTCCCTGGAATAAATCAGAATCCTCACAGCTAGCTAATAAATCTCTTCTGGGATGTGTGGTAGTTTGATAATGAAGATAATCTCTTAGTCATTTCATACTGAACATTTGAAGTTGACTCTCGCTCCCCAGTGTCTCGGGAAGCATGGAATCAATTCTTTGTTGGAATAAAGAACTCAAATGCAGCTCAATGGCTAATCCATATATATTGTAGTGAATGAGTAGTTGCATTTATATAGTTCTCAAGGTTATTTTACAATAGGAATATGACACTGAACCATTACAAGCTTGTAACTTACATACAGCTTATGTTGTTTGGAGAAAGTGGCAGTTGCTTCGATGTTTCTGAATGAACTTCTTAGGAATAGGCCTATTTCTACAGTTTTGTATGTGGTAATGTATTTCGATTGTGTACAGAGTGATGGGTTACTCTGTCTGCTACGTCAGAGGAATAATAACAGAAGTAGCCCTACTGGATTTATTTTTTGTGCTTATTTTGTTCTGCTAGTTTTGCTATTTACAGCCTCATGTAATCAGTTGTGTACATGTGCCAGTTGAATTGTATTCCTTTCAACAAGCTGTTTTTCAGTGTTTGGAAGAAAGACACTTTATTGTTCTATTCCTCCTTTAATTCATGGATACAGAAGTGTAATTATGTGGAGAACAGAACAGAGTCATATGTTTACTTCTAATGGATCTCTGTCTCTGGGCATTAAAGGTCATGTTCTTTTACCACAGCAACCTGTTTACATCACCTGCTTTCTGCTCACAAATATGAGCTGGCTAGGCAAAATAAATCTGATTCAGGAACCGAGCATGTGTCTGCGTAAGAAAAAGACAGATATACTGTTCTTTGTAATGTTCTTTGTTGTTCAGGTATAATGTCAAGTCACTTACATTTTAGATGCAACATGGCCAACTGTTTTGCTTACTTTTGCTCCACCAATGGCAATAGTACTAAAGTATGTCTCATCATTAGAAAAGTGAAAGTCGTGACGTATTGTCAAGTATGGTGACCCATACTCGAAATTGGTGCTCTGCGTTTAACCCATCCAAGTGCACACACACAACAGTGAGTAGTGAACAAATGCACACACACCGTGAATACACACCCAGAGCAGTGGGCAGCCATTGCTCCAGCGCCCGGGGAGCAATTAGGGGTTCGGTGCCTTGCTCAAGGGCACCTCAGTCGTGGTATTGA
>JAFVLL020008508.1:0-19785 GCA_021397915.2 Tor tambroides
AGACAGAAAAACACAGACATGCAAGACTGAAACTGATGCTCAGAGTAATGAGGAGAATTTTTCATTTTTCCACTCTGTTTGATTGCAGTTGTTTAGAGTTTAATGAGAGGAGCAACGGAGATGGTTTCATTGTCTGATTCCTTAGCCTTATGTAAGTCCAAGTACACTGATCAATTTGTGCATTATTTTTTTATTCAGTGAATGGTTTTCCAAATTCTTCAAACTGAAATTCTTCAAATCGAAACCCCAATGCCTAATGAAGCTACTATGTTTTTCCATTTGGGGACCTTTAATACATACCAAAAATATAGGCATTTACTGAGTGTACATTGAATTCATTTAAAATAGTGCCAGATAACAAGCCGATTCAATTCTCAAGGCTAATGCCCTAGAGATGAAGCTGAAATCGGAGTAGATTAAAGATGAAGTCTTGAGACAAGACCTGATTTTGTCTGTTTCCAGAAGTCCTTAGACAAGGGCTACATTAATATGATCCGCAGTTTTGGAGTTGTTCTCCAAACCAGATGTCAGTACACTAAATAGTGGTGAAACTGCTTGCCAGAAGTGTTTATAGATTTCAGCAGGGGTGCCATCAGGTCCTTTGTTATTTGTCAGGGGCTTTGTTATTTGGCATCTGACAAAAAGCTTTACAAAAGTCAATTAGAGCTAATGGGTTGTCTAGTTGTTCTGCTAAAGCACATCACTGTAAGCACCGTATTACAGGCCGGGAAGACTGCTGTTCTACTATTAGGCCATAGGGGCAGGGGAAGAGTTTCAAAACACATTCAGCATTGGCTTGAGATGGGCCGTGACCCAGTCTGATGAGCCACTGACCCTTTCCTCCAAGCTGATCAAGCCGGAGAGAAAATCTGTCACTCATTTCATGCTTTTCCCACTTAATCTGCCATGGGAGAATATTAACACTGTGCCACCATGCTCATCAGCAAGGCTCAATCTATCTGGGGCATCTGCCCAAAATAGAGCTCACAATAAGAAACAGATCAAAATATAGTTGTAATGTTGAAAGATGAGAGAAAAACTGCAAATACATAATGTAAGATAAGAAAAATATAAGATGAACAGATCTTTCTAGTCATTAAACATCTAAATTCAAACAAAAATGTAAAAAGTATATAATTTCTAGATCTTCCTTTTTTGTTTGAGGGAATGTTAAGAATCTGTTTTCTATCAGTTCTTTGTGTTCTCTATGAGCTTTCTTAAAAAAATATATATATAAAAAAGCAATGTAAATGAAATGCTAATGAAACCCTTTTAATTCCTCTGACCGTCCCGATATAAACTTCAAAGGCAAAGATTAACATTGATGCTTAAGCTTCAGTGCAATCACAGCTGATGCACACATCTGTTATAGCAAGAGGACAGACTCTTACTAACTGTTTTCATTTTTAACTATATGAACTATGTGGCATTAATCTGACAGAATTTTGGGGTTACACAGTTTAGCAGTCAAGTTTGGTATATCTGTTCATGGTATGCAAAAATGAAGCACCGTATGGTTAGACATATTCAGCATAAATACACAAAACAGACTTTCTAAGACTTTGAAATGGGTTCCAAAATTAGTTGGTCTTTTTTGTTTTGTTGTAATCCTAATCCTTAATCCTTATTCCTTGAGTGAATTCATGTTTATAAATAAACAAAAATTGTAAGAATAAATTCTAAAATGCAATTTTTCCCCCTTCTTTGCACCTTACTCCTCTCATAATTCTACATGAAAGGAAAAAAAAAATGGTTGGGAGAAAATAGCTCATCATTCTTTTGCAAGTTGGTTAATTGGAAAACAAGAGGAAAAGATAAAAAGGAAGAGAAAAAAGCATTCTTGCCAGTAGGCAACAACTTACAGCTGATCCTGGTATTCATAGAATACGGGAACAGAACAAAAATAACACTTTCCTATAACAGCATTTTATGTGTGTTAATTTATGTCCTCTAGCAATCTTACAGATATACCTACATGACAACATGATGCTTTCCCTTTTTGAAACCTATTTAAATCACAAAATCTGACTTGCTTTCATGTATTAAAACAGGACTGTACATGCAACATTACTTAATACAAGAGTTAATATAAACTAAACAAACAATGCTTTGCAGCACCCATTAATCTTGGTTAATATTAATTTCAATCAATCCTAATACATATACTAATGCATATAACAAGAATATAATCAAAAATGAACATTAACCAAGATTAATGTAAAAAAAGTTCACTGCTAGTGCATAACATATAGCAAACTAATTCTTATTGTATGAAAGTGTTACAAAAATGTTGTATTTATTACGCATGTTTAATGAGAGAGAGAGAGAGAGAGAGAGAGAGAGAGATGCACCTGCACTTTAAATCAAAGCATTGACAGCTGTTAAGTACAACATAATCACAATATTATACAACTTCTAAAGCACTGTAAAGTTACAACTGCACTCAACACATTATACTGCATTGGTACTGTATGTTTATACTAGACAGTATTATACTTCCAGTACTGTAAATATGCACTTTCTAATTGAATGTCTGACACCAAGAACAACTCAAAAGCACTCTGTATAAATGGTCAGCATATGTTGACATTTAAAGCCCCCATTCTAAAGGTAACATAACAATGCAACAATGCAATCCTTCTTAAAATGGGACTGAGAACACTGGAAAGGTTAGAAACATACAAAATCCTCCCAAACCTGCTGTCTCTGCAGTGTGTTAGTTGAAACTCAAGAGTTTTAGACAGTCACTGTCACTGCCAAGATAGAGGATTTCTGTGAGAAAGCTCAGGGAGAGAGAGAGAGAGAGAGCTCCCAATTTCATGACAGTTTCCCATATTTTCACAGGTGTGAGAGCCAGATTAAGAGATTTTCTTTTTATTCGTTAATTCATTTATTTGTATTCACCAAATAAAGTCAAGAAAACAGCAATTGCTTACGATTCCGACGGTGGTGCAATCCCTTTTTTTCAGTCTCATCATTCCTTCTCCTCCACCAGACAATAATACCCAATAAACAACCATGTCTGAAAGTCTCTAACAGGATTAATAATGAGATTAATAATGGTAAAGGGCAATGACAGGATCAGAGGATTAGCCATGTAGCTTTGAAGTCAATTTGAGGAAGAAAAATTGACTTGAAATAGTTCACAGAAGTGCATGGCAAAAATGCAAAGAGAACCTACCTACTTGGACAAGAATTTCAAGCAAGATGTGAAACTTTTTCATTTACATTATTGCAAAATTGTGAGTGATTCTGATTTCAATACAAGGCCAGATTTATTTGGCACTGTGTCCTGCTGTGTATAATTTGGGCCTGTAGTGCTGACTCCACCATGGCCAGTATTACACCACCCTCAGGCTTTTAAAAAGCAATTCTCCTCAATGATTGGTTTCCCCTGCTCTATTTCCTCTTATTTCTATATTAGACAGACAGAGGAAGAGGTATCGGGTGTGTGTGTGTGTGTGTATGTGTGTGTGTGTGTGTGTGGAGGGGTGGGAGGGGGGTGTAAATCTCTTGGCTAAATGTGCAGCTTTCTTCAGCATGTCTGTAGCACTAATTACAGCATGATTTGAACAAAGCATGCTCTCGTTAGCCCGATACTGCAACCTTAATCAGTCTGTAGGTGGATGAAGAACACAGCATCAGTGCACAGAATTGCAATTAAAGCCCTCTAAAAAATAACTGGCCTAATGAAGCCACCTGTTTGTTCAGAGAGAGAGGGAGAGCAAAAGAGATGTGGGAATGAGTGAGTGGAGCAAATAAATAGTCATGACTCACTCATTGTGGCATGAAATGTTTCTTTAACTTTGCCTCACAGCAATCAATAGCACTGGTGCACATTCCCATGTGTTTGTGGTCCAAGCTGCCAATGCGGAATGAAGCGAAAGCAATTAACAGGACAGCAGAAATTCAAAAATGCACCAAAATGTGACTGCACTTTCGATTTTAGAGGAGGAATGTAGCAAGTCGTACAGTACATCCCTGAAGTGGAGTTAGTGCTGGAGGCAGTGGTGTAGTCTTTCCTGTAGTCCACTATGGCTGTGAATGGTGTTATATATGTGAAATCTAGCTGAGTTGTGACTTGACTTCTTGTTTGGATCAGCATTGTGCTGGGTGCAGGGGAATCGGCTGGGGATCCATATAGTGTGTGTTTATGGGAGGTGGTATACAGCAGACTCTCTTTAACTGCTCAAACACTCAAGCAGATGTTGTGGATCCTGTCCTGCACTCTAAAGCTAACAAAGACTTAGCATCTGATAATCCCCTACCCTTGCGACCTGTTAGAATAAGCCAAACGTTAAGCCCACAGTGAGTAGCAGACTACCTCTGCTTTAGCCTGTGGGAAATTAATTTTTTTTTTTGGTACTAAATTAGTGTATCATCACCTTTTCGCTCACAAAGTCTAAACTGCATCAAAATCTAAAGTAGCTGAACTCAATGCAAGCGACGGCAACAAAAACATCTGCAATTATAATAAAACTTCTTCCCTTGCACTTTTAAGGACTACGACAGTGTGATACGCCTGTAGGTGATAATTTATATTGTTAGAAATGACTGTAGAGCTACAAATCCCAGAACGCTCACCTCACAAAGTTGAGAGAAAGATTAGAACCCTGTCAAATATGTAAAACAGCAGTTTAACACAGGATCCTTAAATATACTTACAAAAAAAAAGAAACTGATTTTTCAACAAAATGAAAAAATGCAGAAACCGGCTTGTCCACAAGGTAATGTACACTATACTATTCAACTTCATTTACACTTGATCACTACATTTGTGTCAAATACAGATAATATACATATTAGATGCAGAATGTATCTTACAAAAATACATGGAATGGCTTGAGAAGCCATGGCATATAATGTAAAACAGGTTACATCATTTAAAATATATGTATCTTTAAAAAAAAAAAAAGACAAGATAAAGGTTACTAAAGTGTTTTTGAAAGTCTGCTGCCCGTAACCAGAAAAAGCAGTAAACAACTAGTGAGCCAGATACTGTAGCAGCCAAAAATACATATTTATATACAACATATTATAACATAAACACCATAAAAGTAAACACTGTCATAATTCATCAACAGCAGATCATAAGCAATTTATTAGCATAAATGCACAGCATTCATTGATTGTGAATTGCTCTTATGAGACTGTAGAAGTTGCAACAGCGCAGCGATTTTACTTTGAAACTTGCAGCACTCATTTATTTAATAAATTTAAGACCTCTTAAATATCTCAGTGGTATAACAAATACCTTAATTATAGTTTTTTAGATTTAAATTTTTATCACTATAAATTTCATAAAACTGAATTCTTTAGACCTTTTAAGGACCTGAAGGGACTTATTAGCACACATGGTCCTAAATGCATTTTACAGTTCACACATTTTTGGTAACACTTTAGAATAAGGAACACTTATTCACTATTACCTATGACTTTTCCCTAATCTATTATTAGTTAGTAAGGTAGCTGTTAAGTTTAGGTATTGGGTAGTATTAGGGATGTAGAATAAGGTCATGTAGAATAAGGCATTAATACGTGCTTAATTAGTACTAATAAATGGCTAATATTCTATTAATATGCATGCTAATAAGCAACTAGTTAAGAGACCCTAAAATAAAGTGTTACCAACATTTTTTGTCAGGCTAAGTCTGAAATAAAGCAATATTCAAAAAAACAAAGGGTTCTTTCAACAATTAAATACATTTTATAGTTTCCTTTTCATTATTATAGGCTTGTATTGAAAACCAACACATTAATCGCTCAATTAAAAAGCTCCATTAAATGCTGCTGATTACTAAGCTTCAACAAAGATCACCCCTGCTAATGAACAAGTACTGTAATATGTGATACAGCCTAAAAATAGAAATTACATTGTTAATATGCAGTTAAGCATTGGACCAAAAAAGGCAGCTGATGAACATCCATATGTCTTATGTCTTTTTCGAACACTGAATCCGTTTTGCTAGAAAACGTAAGTAGTGGTACTGTAGGTTTACCTTACTATTATCTGTATCCTTTTATCATCATTCTTATCTAGACTTGTGTCTTCATGGTCAACGGGTGAAAGCTTGACTTGTCCTTCTCAGTACTACGAGAAACCCTGTCGTAAGCGAGAGAGAAAGAGCTATGAGAACTGTAAGAGAATCTACAATACTGAGATGGCCAGAAAGATATCTTTTGTATCAAGTTGTATCACTGTTCACAAAAGGATAAATCATTCAGCCGGTACTTCTATTTCTTCGATTGCATTCTTTGACCTCCATTCTTTTGTTATCAATTCTTTAATATCATGGTGGCATCGTAGCCATGACCCTTTGATGGGCGTCAAACCCAGTCTGAGTGTTATTTAAAATTTTATATTATTTTGATGTATACCTTTATGTTAGACCAGCAGAGAAATCTAACAGTCCTCTTGTTTGTTCAGCTCTCCTCAACATTCAATATTAAGGTGCCGGTAAAAAATCCATTGTCTACTCTCAACAGTGTAGTGATATATGAAGCACAGATCAAACTCAAGCTCAAAGTCAATGCACAAGGAACATTTTCATCCTCATGCAAAACTCATGTATTTGTGGACTTCGCCCACTAATGTTCCCTGAGTGATGGTAAATGTTACATCACTGTTACCCTCTATACGCCAGTTTCTCTCATTACACTACTGCAACACTTAGTCTGCAAATATAGGTGTTGGAAGTTGTCACCTTGATGTTGTGAAAGTTCAAAGTTGCTGTTAGAGTGTAAATTTGTGAAATGTGACAATTACTAGTTTAAAGACAATTAAATCTTAAAGGATCTGAGAAGTTTCTGCAATTCTCGCTGTTCCTGCTTTGATTATCTGGCTATCAAATGTTACACAGAACACATTAAATAAATTATTAACTAAGCAAAAACATTGTGGTGTGCTAGCCTATTCCTGGACGATTCTGAAATATTCAGAACTGCTCAGAGAGTCAGAGATTTCAATGTGAACTTATGCAATTCTTCCAAAGCCAAATGATCCAAGTAATGCCACTGCTGTCCACATTAATTTTATGGCTCTGTACTCAAACTGTATGTCAACACATCTCATTTGATTTTTTCTATTTCTCTTTGCAATGATCTGCTTGTTCAGGTCTGTTCATGGATGTCTATTTTTACATAAACATTCAATATGTTAAACAGGATTATTAAAATGGTAACAGTTTACAATAAGGTCTCATTTGTTCACATTTGGTAATCCATTAACATGAATTAACCACGACCAATATATTTGATAGAATTGATTAACCTTAGTTAATCATAGTTAACAAAAATTTTCACATTAGTTCACAGTGCATTAACTAATATTAATAAATATAACTTCTGATCTTTAAAATGTATTAGTAAATGTTCAGATTAACATTCAAATCAATAAAATCTAATAATAAGTGCTGTTCATTCTTTACATTCAAACTTTACATTCTCACACATAAACACACACACACACACACACATACACGCGTGCGCGCGCACACAGGTTTACTGTTTGTAGCACACTTGGCTACTATGAGAAAACTATACCTGAAAAACTCTAAATATCTGACAAAACTGTCTTCACATAGCCTCCATTTAGTCTTAACACTGTATAATAACTAGTTCCAGATTCTGGCTAATTACAGTTGTTGATGATATGCTTGTGGTATAGATACTGTAAATGGCCCTTGTTTGTTTGTATTTCAACACAGGCTCGTGCCACTTACATACTACACACCTAGACTTAGTTGCCTTCTGAAACACCCACTTAGTTTCACCCTGAAAACCTACTGCTTAATTGGCTTGCCCTTCAACCCTGGATCATGCTGGCATGAAGAGAACTGTGGCATGACCATCCAGGCATGCAGAAAGAAAATCCCATCCTTTTCTCTCTTTCTCTCACTCGGTATCCTTGCTAATCCTCTTGCTAGGCTCCTATGAAAAGCAGGTAAATGGCTTGTTAGTGGGTAAGATTTCCCCCAGTGGCATGATTACGGACAGCTTTGGAGAGGAGGAGCTGGGAAAGAGTGAGACAGATAAGGGGTGTGCCAGGACATATGGGATTGGTGTAAACACAAAAGTGCACAAGCAATAAAAACTGTAAGCAAGCTGCAAACAAGACTCCAGACGCATTCAAGCAGAACCCCTGGACTCTGTTTCAGCATAAGTAAATTCACAGATGATCCCATAAGCCAGAATCATGGTGAATTTGGCCAAATGATTGTTTCTAGGCACACACTTGACTGGAAATATTTTGTTTGATCTATTGACCTTTCAAAAATTACATAACATATCATGATTGGTTTTAAATTATGCCACATAAAAATCATGCAACTAATGGTCTTAAGATGAAAGAACACTGAGAGCACAGAGCATATATGATTACAGCATCATTTCTGTGGCAAATCAGGCCTAGATAAAGACTTGAAGCACAAAATGAAACAGTCTAGAGAAGATGGTGCTAACCATTAATTTGAATACATGCTGACTAGTAAACAAGCAGAACAACAACCTTTAATGCAAAATTAAGAGAAAAAAAAAACATCTTGATTTCCTATATAAACATCTTAAAAAGATAGTTGACCCAAAAATGATCATTCTGTCATCATTTACTCCCCCTGCCCTCCCCATTTACTTTCTTCTATAAAACATTATATATATATATATATATATATATATATATATATATATATGGTTATAAACCAGTATGGTTTGGATTACCAACAATCTTCAAAAAGAAAGCAAGCCTTATAGGATTGGAACAACATGAAGGTGAGTAGTTAATGATTTTCGGGGTGATTTATCCTTTTTACATTTACAAAACAATAAATTTCCTTGAGAAGCACAACTGTGTAAGATAAGACTCATGGGCATTTTATTTATTTTTTTCTTATTTTAAGAAGAAAAGCAAAAATATGCTATGTGGAAATAAATTAAAATTAATTTAAGCTAAGCCTGTACTCTCAAAACAAGTCTCAAAAGTCAATGAATATACTTGAGAAATGATATTAAGGATGTTTAGACATTTGTACTGGAGAGCAAAACAGAAATAGCAATTAAGACAATTTTTTGCAGTGTTGTCACACATAAAAATGCGCCTCAGAAAATTAGATGCTCACAGAAACGGAGATCTCAGAACAAGACCACTGGGAAAACTGCTTTGCTTAATTTAGCTTGGAAAAAAATCTAATACTAGTAGACTGATTACTGCACAATGAACACTTACAAAAAGTATGTGAAACAGTGCACATGATGCAATGCTAAACATTTCACACACTTGCATGCTTTATTGTTACATGATCTAATTGTTTCATGTTTAATTCTGTTAGAATTGTGCAATTATCATGTCACAAATCAGTTATTTTTAATCCAGTGTTCCGACAAAATATCTTAACTTGCAGTCTGAAAAAAATGTGGCGATTTTGGTCGATATTTCATTCATTATTCTGTATATACTTTGAGAGGATTGCATTGTGTGGAAAAAAATCCTGAATATATATAATATATATATATATATATATATATATATATATATATATGCTACAGAAATAGTATGAGGAGTTGTATTCTATTCAGGGAGCTATTCCCTCCCTAAACTCTGCTGACAATAGAGCAGACAAGCACAGATAGTTAAGAATGCTCATCACTAGACCGACAAACAGCAACATTTCAAACATTCTAAAGTTGGCTGTTGTATTTAGAGTGATGGGAAACACGACTGTCATGTTCAGCTTGCACCATCCCTGTGTGTATGTGTGTTTTGCTATTCAACTTTAAGAAGAGGTTGCAAAGAAAAAAATTATGGATGGAGCCCTGCTTCTTTCACATGAATTACTGAACCTAACACCAACACATACACTACTTGCTTTTTTTTCTTTTTGAAAGAAGTCTCTTATGTACGGTGGCCGAGAAGTGCAAAACAAATCACAATTCTGAAAACAAAATAACAAATTAGAAACGCAAATGCAAATCTAAAAAACAAAACAACAATTCAGAAAACACAACAACAATTCCGAAAACATTATAACAAGTCAGAAAACACAACGACAGTGCCATTGGTTGGGAATAGATTACTCACTGCTGACTGGACGAGACATCTGTCAATAAAGGTACAGGAAGAACAGTAGACTAGCGGTAGAAAGTTCGGAGATGTTTAAAAGGGGACGTTTCTCAAACGTTCGATGTCATTTTCATCTCATCTAAATTATAATACCTGAATACTGCCTGATAAAGTAGCGTTTATGAGAGCCGCGCAGCTTTTGTGTACAGCTGTTGCAAAGGAAACCGTTCCAAAAGCGCCTCCTACTGGCAGAGATTCAATTTGCATTTTCAATAAGTCCGTTTTCTACTTTTGAACTGTTTCATGCTGTTGGATAAGTCAATTTGTTTAATTTTCCTAATAAACAGACTGTTCAACTCTTAATATTTTGCATTTATATTCTCCCCTTTAATTTTTTTTTCTTTTTTTTCAAAAGAAACAACCACAATTGTGTTTTCGCGACGTATAAAAAAGAAGACAGAAAAAAAATTTCAGAGATACTGATAACGGCAGTCAGAAGAAATAACTATGTCAAATTTACCGTCACTCCCATAGACGCTGTATTAGAAACACCCTCGTATTATAGCGTCAACTAGTTTTTGTATTCTGATTCAAAGGTAATATTATACAGAGCACAGTGTTGTAAATGTACATGCATATTTTTTATTCCATAGTAAGAGCAATTCAAACATCTCTGAACTTTCTACCGCTAGTCTACTGTTCTTCCTGTACCTTGATTGACAGATGACTCGTCCAGTAGTGGTGAGTAATCTATTCTCAAACCCATAGATATATATACATAGATGCCTCATTAGCGACTGTTTCTATGGGCCGTGATACCTAAGCCGTCCGCCATATTGTAAAGGTAAACTTGACGTCATTCACAATAGTAATCACTGAATATTCAAAAGATGCCACAATTCTGCACAGAACGCTCAACGGCTCTGTGCGAACTTACAGTATGGTGAATGACGTCAAAACCTCTTCCGGTTTGTCTGATTTGTCGTTGTGTTTTCTGACTTGTTATAATGTTTTCGGAATTGTTGTTGTGTTTTCTGAAATGTTATTTTGTTTTGTAGATTTGCATTTGCATTTGTAATTTGTTATTTTGTGTTCAGAATTGTGATTTGTTTTGCACTTCTTGGCCACCGTACTTATGCTTACTAAGGCTGTTAAAAATACAGTAAAAAAGTTTTTTTTTTTTACTATTTAAAAGAATTATCTTCTATTGCAATACGCACGTCCTGATTTTACCGAGTTAGATGTGTTCCCAGATCAACATATTTTGTTAACCCTGGAACAACATTTTAATCCAAAAATTTAGTCTTGACCATATCCCTACACCTAAACCTAAACTTAACCATGAATAATCCCTAAAATCAGAGAAATGATAGATGAATGACACTGATGTACAAGCATCAAACACTGATTGTAAGCCTAAACAAAAACTATAAACTGGTTCTTCAAATCTGACTGGTCAATCACAATGTTGTTCCAGGGTCAACAAACATGTCGCACTTGGTAAAATCAGGTTCTGCATTGCAATACACTGAAGAATGTAATTTCTTCCTGTGATGCAAAGCTGAATTTTCAGCATTATTACTACAGTCATCAGTGTCACATGATCCTTCTGAAAGCATTCTAATATGCTGATCTGATGCTCAATAAACATTTGCTAAAATCAGTTGTGCTGCTTAATATTTTGTAGAAACCATAATACTTTTTTTTTTTTAATAAATAGAGTTCAAAAGAACAGGATTTTTTTAAACTGAATGCTTTTGTAACATTTTAAATGTCTTTACTATAATTTTTGATCAATTTAATGCATCTTTTCTGAATGGAATTTTTAGTTTCTTTTAATAAACAAAAACTACTGAGCCCATATTTTTGAATGGTAATGCATTACTTAATTTGCTGTCCATAAAAAAAATAAATAAATACGTTTTAAAGTATGCACCTTCTTATTTCTCCTGCTTCACTAATGCAGTTGAATCTATGCACTTTTATTTCCATGGAGTTGGCAGGGACGTTTACCTCATAGTCATGGAAACGGTTTGTTAGAAAGTCATCCCAGACTGCTCAAACATTCCAAGATCCAACAAACGCCAACTGAACATGTTCAGTCCGGTGAAAACAGACGCCAACAAACACCAACACAAGCCAACACAGATAACACACTGATCCAACTCAACCTAACAACCGTGCATTCTGAAGCACGTCACACCAAACAACAAGCATGTGCTTATTCATTCGCATTCACTTGCTGAAGACTCAGATTAACTACTTTACCGATAAGCTAAAGAAGCAGACGGTGTCGACCAGCACAGCCTCACAGTTTACACAGCAGCAGAAGGTCCGAGAGGTTTAGAAGCAGCACATAAACACTCAGTAAATGGAGTGATGATGCAGATCTTACAGAAATCTAAACCTCTTAACTTATGTGCCGCATTGAGACGTGTCTATCACTCATTTAGGCTTCTCTTTGAACGCACATCAAGGAGAATTGTTTTAATTTGAGCAAATGTTAACGGAATGCTCACAGTTGTGCCTCTCCAGGCAACATCAGATGTTGTTGTTAATTAAAACTAAACACACGAACACAGTGGAACACGAAGAAATTATTCTTGTCAAGTTTGTGGGCCAAAACTAAAGTCGGATCTCAAATGCAATAAGAAAAAATTAAACAGTAAAGCTAATGGCTCAGTTGTGTTTACAAAGCAACAGTTCATACAAAAACAAACATATAAAAGTATCATAAAAGTAATCCATATGATTTATGTTCTGTGGGATGAACATTTGAATGAGTGGAAGAGAGAAAGCACATGGCTGTGACAGCTGTGTGCTAGACAGCGTTCTCTGCCGAACATCAGTCAAAATCAATCTCAGGGCTGTCTCCTTTAAGACTTAAAATCTAAAACATTAATACAGTTGTTTTTTTTTTTTAGATCAATATTTTTATAGTCCCTACATAACATTGTATTATTTATGTAACTCATTCTATAACAGCATAATAAGTCTGAGTGAAATAATTTAATAAAAGAAGAGCCACGGTAAATTCTGTCATTTTAGACTTTAAAATTTCGAAGAAAAAAAAAGTCCCATGAAATCCTGGTGGGATTGTTTATTACAGTTTTCTCTATTAATATATTTTAAAATGTAATGTATTAGTGTGATGGCAAAGCTGAATTTTTAGCAGTCATTATTCCAGTCTACTCCAGTCTCCAGTGCCATGTGATTCTTCAGAAATCATTCTAAGGAATGTTCATATTAACCATTTAATCGTTAACCGACCGATAAGAATTTTGACCGATTAAACGGTTAAACGGTTAAAAGTCACTTATTTATTTATTTATTCAGTAATTTATCAAAATATTTTAAAAGGTTTGCTGCATGGTTAAAATAAGCTACGCGTATAAAAAGTTTTTTAGAGAGAAAAAAAAAAGTCGCCTATAAGTCGCATTTTATTATTTCATTCAGAAATAGGCCGACGCGAATTACAAACATTATAATAAACACTGCAAACACAGCTAGACTATTTTAGCTCCCCTCACTCCACAACAAATCCTTTCAATTAACAGTAGGCTATTTAGAAAAGAACAAGAATTAAAAATGTAAGAAGCTAGCTATATAAACGACAAACCAAAACGAATTAATTTAGGCTAAAACGAAACTGAAACCAATGTTGGGTCTCTCGTTTGACACAAAATCAAATGTTTCCGTATTCACGATGTATTTGAATGCTAAAATATTATTTACCTTTTATGTAGGCCTTCTTCACTCGCTTTACAATATCCACGTAAAACAAAATGTTTTGCATAACTTCACAGCGGTACGGTGATAACGCTTAACGGCACAGATTTTACTACATATTTAAACTGAGCAGTGTGTTTTTTTTCCATATGTTTGAGTGATTATTTTTATTATGATAATGAACAGGCTGCATTGTCAAGGTAGAATGCTTAACTGCGCTGGAGCAATCACTTGATTTTTTTTTCCTTCTAACAGTGGAAGCAACTACTCCTTTTAGTTATGAAGATAATCGGAATTGTAAAAGGTTTGCTTTTATTTGTGTACTTTCACAATAAAAACAAATCTTTGCGCTTTTGTAAAATAAGCCTAAAAAAATAGGATGCCGCTTTCTGCTCTCTGGTTTCCTTTTGCGCAGCACAGAAATGAACCGAAACTCTGCATAGGCTACTTGTTGCACAGTTTTTCTTTTGTTTTTTAAATTATTATTTAAGTGAAAATATATTTCTCATATAGGCCTATTTATTCGTTATAATATATATATATGGCACCTAGCTTTATTATGTTTTTCTCCGCTGGCAGAAGCGCTGCAGGTGCATGATGTGATAGCTATGATGACCGTGTGAATCCTCATGTTCTGTTGTTTGCTGCTTTTTGTGCATGTAAAATTAATCCCCGGAAAACAAATGTTAGTATTTTTAATGGGTCACAGACACTTATTCTTTCTAATTTAATTCAGTTCTAATTCAGAATAATCTTGTCAGTTAATGGTTAATAATCGGTTAACGAGCATCGGTTGTCGGTTAGGAAAAATAACCAAAATGAACATCCCTAATTCTAAGATGCTGACTTGCTGCTCAAGAAACATGCTTTATTATCACTGCTGCTGCTTAATATTTTGTGCTGTGATTTTTATTTATTTTTTTTCATGATGCACATTTTTATAGTCACTGTATAACATTGCTTACATACTGTTTATGTACTTTTGGTGGAGTAAAATAATAAAATAAAATGAAATAAAATAAAATCATTAAAATAAAATAAAAATAGGAGCTTGAATGTCTTGTGGGGAATTTCAACTATCCTCTTAAAGCTTATCAAAGCTGTCTTTCTGTCCCTCATATATAACTGTTTTTTTGCTTTCCCGCAGAGCTGTAAAAACTGGAACTAAACCCCATCAAGCTCTAAATGAGAAACTGGCATTAAGAGGAATAATTTGAGCTCACACTGTGCACACTCTGATCTTCACAGCGCATGAGTGTGTGTTTGGCTGTTAGACAGAAAGGGAGGGAAAGATCAACTGTATAGATCTGTAAGTCTTTGCAATAAATGGAAGGAAAAGGATAGGAAAAGTAGAAAAGTAGAGGAAGGGATCAGGCATTATTTTGGATTATTGCTAAACACTTCTAGATTACAAAAGGCCAGCAAACAGCTGTCTACCCTACTTCCTATTACTACACTCTTGCAAACATACACATTTCTCTTCTGCTGCATTAAAAGCACAGATTATCTTTGTGACATTTGTGTAGCGTTTCCTTAAATATGCCCCAAATCTAGTTTAGCACACTGAAAATGATCAGACATACACCCAGCCTACAACTCTCCTACAGTAAAGCCTGCAAAGAGAGAGCAGACAGCTTGCCAGAGGTCTTGAGAGTGGTTGCACTCTTTTATATCATCTTGAGTGACAGCAGACTCAGTGACACCCTGACATGTGCTGGATTGTACAGAGCAGATCCTCACACTTACAATACAGGTACATTTCTATACTACTGTGATTTTAAACATTTTGCGATTGGCCAAGTGTTACAAAAACATTGTGTTTTATTGTGATTTATTACTTTTTTTTTCAACTGCAGTATGTCCGAAACAAAACTTTAACCACATATGTATTTTCAATAAAATAAAGTTCTCAGTCTGTTTATCCTCACTTCATTTTTATTGCTGTGAAATAGGATTGTCAAGCAGACAGACTGACCAACTCTGTCATGAAAAAACCCCTGATAAATGTTGCATGTACCATGTATTGGTGTGAAAAAAATTATTTTATGATTGAGTACCAAAAGGTTAATATTTTAATATTTGCAATTGATATAATAAAGCATCAGTACTTGGTGTCTATGTATTGATATATTTGCGTCAAACAAAATATCGCAATACTATGCTGCATTGATTTTTTCCCCCACCCCTAAATAAATGTATTATGTCCAATATCACTGCAGTTCTCTCTCATCTTCCTCTACTCATCATCACCTTTGTTTTTATCTTCAATATAAGAAAGAAACAGAAAAAAAAAACCTTGCCTCTTAGACCCAAGGATGTTGCCCCCAGTGTGAAGAGCCTAAGAAGTTGTGGATCCTGGGAAATCAGTGGGAAAAAAGGGTGGAAATAAATATAAAAATACAAAAATACAACTGGCACGGCACAAAGGTTTGTTTTGGTTTCATAGCTCAGTATTTTTCTCTCTCACTAACTCAAAGACAGCGTATCCTCTGGGGCGAAGTGAAGAGAGACTGTAGACTGGCCTTGATACCTGTGCAGGCCTGCAGTCAGCCCATATAACTGCCAGGAAGATACACGGCTCACGGCCCCGGGAAGAGCGGCCCCTAATTCCCCCATTAGTCTCAATAAGGGACTCGCTGTTAGCGTAAAGGGGTTATGATGACATTATTGGGGACTGTGATGGTGGGGATCTAATGAGGCACCAGGGGGCTTCAGGTGTGCGGATGGTGGAACAGGATCAAGCCTCCAGCCATGACCGCCGGGCCAATGAGATGGACAAGCGCTAGCCTGAGCTCCCCTGAAAAAGAGCAGTGCTCTTTTATTGCTCTACACACAAGCTGTTGTGTTTGGCCATGTTTGCTCAGGTGGAATTCTTGACGGTACCTCAGCAGGAAGAAGGAAACTTGAGGTAGGCAGCTTTGATGAGAAACAGAGCAATCAATAAATGTTGCTCTGGGCTTTGTCTTTGTATCACTATGATGTCTTAAAGGTGTGTTTAAAAAAACAGCTTGGCATTGCTAATCTCAAACGCTACCTAAGTACATCATATGGAAATGAAATGGTAACTACAATTGCGAAATCTTCATATAATCACGGTGAGTTGATCATTTACAAGCGTTGTTTTCCTTGAGCTGTTCTGCTGCTCAGGAGGCTGGTGGGCACCTGGGTAAATTCGGCTGGATCACTCACACCTGCGGAGTTGGATGAAGGCGCAAAGATTACTGCGCTCCAGGGGATGCTGGCCACGTGCGCTACTGCTGGCCACACTCCCCATGCCCGCCGTATTTAATAAGGCGATGCAGGAGAGACAATGAGAGCTGGAGAGATGCATGCACCCTGAGGAAAAAGCAAATGGCGGTGATTCAGGCTTGACTTATAAGACTTCACGTAAAATGAGACTAAACAACGAAACAAGTGAAGAAAACGCCAAAATTTATCATGTCATCGAGTGCTGCGTTCTATAGGTCCAAGTATGATAACTACTGTATAACAAAACCTATGACTATAAGTATTAATAATTGTTCTTACTCTGTGAGAATAAGGAAGTCCACACCGCAACTATACTGATAACGTCACAGAGGAACAACATCAATGGAATCACTTAAGCATTTAAAGTAACAGACGATATAACTGCAGTGCATGCTTATAAAAAAAAAAACAAAAAAAAAAAAACAGAATGTTATCTTTCGTTAGTGTGGATGATAACATAGTTATTGCTATAGTCATCTTTCTTGGAGAACAGGTCTTAGAGTTCAACAATAAACAGGTTCTGGAAGTTAAAATGCCATTCATTTTCTCCATAGGGGAATTAATTTTTAACAATAACTTATAAACCTTTTAAAGACAGATCTATTGTGAGTTACGAGATTCTTTATCAAATGTATATGGTTTTTGCTGAATCTGTCAGTCCACACTTTGTCAACTTACTGTAATTTTTAAATATTCAGGAATCTCCACCATGCAGTCAGAGAATCTCTAAAGAACCTGTCCACTCCCATGAAGCACTATGAATTACTTGTTAGACTCAGTCTCCCTAAGCTCGTGAACTAATTTTTACAAAACTAACAGTTTTATATTTTATATTTATCTGGCAGTTTTTTAAATTTTTGTCATTCACAATGGGACTTTTTGGGATTGTAGTTTTTTCCTTCTTTAAAGGCGCAGTATGTAATATTGACACCTTGAAGTTGGGTACTGCAGCCCTAATTCAAAATACTGGAGAGTGTCGTTTCTCCCACCACCTCCTCCCCAGACTCAACGCTCATGCGTGTTGTCAAATTGAAGACACACAAAAGGAATGAGCGCAACTGACAATGGAAGGTGATGAGCCTCACACTGCAAGTTGGTAAGTTGATTTATCTGTGTTTTAATATTCCTCTGCTCACAGAGCTTTTTAGATGGATGTCGAGGTTATTTAGGTCAGGTAGAATCTGTGATCTCTGACCCAGTTTGTTTGCTGGCTTCCATAAATCTAGTTTGAGCGACGAATGGAGCTCAAGCGTAGTTCAGGCTGACCACGGTGTGACTGCAGCATCAGCTGACGCTCAGCTGATTGTAACTCCTCCCACTACAATTAATAAGATATATAAGTTCATCCGTACTCACACTTGCCATAGTCTGTCGCACAGACATGTGCTTAGTCAGCCTTGAGTTCTGTCGCACAGACGCGTGCTAAAACAGTTTTAGTCTGTCGCACAGACAAACGTTGAGTCAGTTCAGTTCTGTCGCACAGACACTCGCTTCTAGTTTGGCTCAAGACAGCTTTTAAACGCTAATTTGTTGCACAGATACTTGCTTAACAGTCTTCAGTTCGTCACAACACTCAAACAGGACAGCTTTCAAACTAATTTAAAGGATGTTGACCTTACAGATTTCGCTTCATCAGATTCCGGTCGTTTTGAACACACGATTCACTGCATCAACCAGTATAGGCAGCTTGATTCGGAAGTGACTTAAGAACAATTCAGTCGAGATCGGACCTCCCTGCATGAAGGAATTGTACATCATTAAGAAGATCAAACATCCTCAACAGACGTGGATATACTTCACTCTCCATTCATCCAAACATGTCTTCATGAAGCTAAGCCATGTTTCTTTTTCATACTCATGCTAAAGTCATCAGGTATTGGCAACACGCTGTTGCTAAGCTTTTAATTGCTCAGTACACGCTGTCACTATAGTCTTCCGATCTCGTTGGCCATAGCTTGTTTGGAAACGGCTGTTGCTTAAAAGCTATTTAATTACTGTTGGAACCGTTTACCAGGATTTTGTGTTTATCATTGGGAACATTCTCGTTGTTAGGCTAGCTGTGTTTTAGCAAATATGCTGTTGAACCAGCTTCCGTTTGTTATTGGAAACATACTGTTGCAGTCGTTTGGTTATCGTCAATATGCTTAAGACTCTCTGGTGTTATGGGAAAAGTATCATTGGTTAAGCAAGTTTGAAATCTAAGTAGTGTGGAATCATGTGAAGTAGCTATTTCAAAGACTATAAATACCCAAGATGTGTCACTCATATAGTTTTGAATATGAAAAATGCAACACTCAGTATGGCCGCAGTATGGAGAAGAACCAATCGCTATCGGTAAAGTCAGTGCGCCACTGCAGCTGCAGTTAGTAGTCCCGGTTGCTATAGATGGTGGTACTGTCCTCTGCACTTGATGTCATGGATTTCAGTATCATCTTCTGCAGTGGGATAATCATTGAAACTGAGGGGGATGTTTCTGTGCTCATGAGGGTGATTACATTCTTCAGAGGTTTGAGAATATTAATGAGACCCTCTGCCAGTTTTGTCTCACTTTCAGTTAACAATGCAATGTCCTTGACTTTCTTCTTCATATCCTTGTCCATCACGGCAGAGTAGATGGCAGCCTGTTGCTCCACATAACGTTCTAACATGTCATATGTGGAGTTCCAACGAGTTGTTACGTCGTGAATTAGTTTGTGAACAGGCAATTCCAGCATATCCTGCTTGGTTTTCAGGGCATGGGCAGCTGTTGTGCT
>JAFVLL020008509.1:0-25153 GCA_021397915.2 Tor tambroides
TTGTTTCATATAGGCCAGGGATCCTCAAATCTGGCTCACGAGATACACTTTCCTGCAGAGTTTAGTTCTAACCTTAATCAAACACACCTGAGCATACTAATCAATGTCTTTAGGATCATTAGAAAATCACAGTTGGGTGTGTTTGATAAAAGTTGGAACTAAACTCTGCCGTAAAGTGGGTCTCATGAGTCATATTTGAGGTGCAACAGACATGAGCCTGTTAATAATAATTTTGTGGACAGTTTTCTTCCTTACCACTAGGGGTGCTAGGGTGTTTTAGATTTCCTTAAGTAAGCCATGTGGGTAAAGGGAGTAGCAATAACAAGCAGCAGTAGCCAGCATGGCTCACCTGCTGAACACATTGTGCTGTGTCCTGTCAAGTCCAGTCTAAAGTAAGGAGTTGATGTTTTTTTGCAGAGATGTTACATGTATGTATGGCCTATGTTTGGATTGATGTTAAGAGTTTAAGACAGTGTATTTGTATGCATTTTAGAAGGACTCTTTATTGGTGAGGTCACCACATCATGATCCAGTTTGAATATGGATTTATAGTCCTTTTTGACGTGGGACCATAATCTGGACTATTTTTGACAGTTCCTGGTTAGGAAGAGTCTGGTGTTTGAGAGCTGTGGCGTGTTTTTTTTTTTTTTTTACAAGAGGCTGGATTATTCATTTGCTGTCAGTAACTTCAGCTATGGACAGTGTTTGGACATTTATGCACTACAGATAAGACTTTCACACACATCAATTTTCACATGACGAAATCCTACAATCTTACATTGCTTTGTTTTTTTGTTTTTTGTGTATTTACATTTTTGGCTATATGGAGCTTTATTAACCTGAATTGAATGTTTTCTGTTTTGTATTTATTAAATTGATTTGAAATCCCTTTGACTACTGTACATTTTTGACAATACAGACATTAGTTATGTGGTGACTGCATCCATTTCAGATGTATAATAACTGTTTTCCCTTCAGACTTCAGTTATAGTAGCTGGAAAGTATTGATAGTGAAACAGATGTATTGTTGTTGATTAATAATGCGGGCCCTGTGTGGGCCTAGTGAGGGCTTCCTGGGGGCTAAGTGAGCGCTGCCCGTGCAGGGCCAGCACTAAGGGGCCAACGTTTTGCCAATGAGCAAATTCTCAGGGGCCTTGCGCTGGCAGCCCGCTGGGGATCCTTAGGCTAGCCCTAAGTGGGCCCGTAAAGGGCCACCGCAGGCTTGTTTGCAGGGCTGTGGTTCTTGGTTAACACTGCTGGAGCTGTTGTATTTAAAGTTGAGATGAAATGGGTGTAGCAACAGATCTTTTCTTTCTTATTGTGACATACATCCAAAACGGACTGTTGAAAAATAAATAATGCAGGACAGGGACTTGACTTTATGTATTATCCTGCATAGTCCTAATCAAACTAATTAATCTAAATAAGCCAATCAAGACCTTTGATTTCGATCAAGGTTGTTGCTAAACTCTGCAGGAAAGTGGACCTTGAGGGCTGGAGTTGAGAACCCCTGATCTACATGCATTTTGAAATATATTTGAACTCACAGTATATACAACCAGGGCTGACTTAAAAATTAACACCATGACTAAACAGCTCTATTCTGTGACTTTAAGTGATATGTTGTTAATGTTTCATAAACATTAACTCAGTGAAACTTATCTTGAGGAACACTGTTATTTCCAAATGTGGCTTAGTCAGACCAAAAACTACATACAAAATATGTGATTGTCTTGAATTTATCTTAACTGTATATAATTCAGTAAATTCTCTTCCTGTGGGATGTAACAAAATCATGTTTAATTCACAATCATGAGAACTAGTGTTCTGATTCTTATATTCATAATTCTGGGCAACTATGTCTCAAATAACACTGTCCTTCAAAACTTTCCAGCAGCTATATCTCATTTTTCATTTTGCAGCTATATTAGATATGCTCTAACGTTTTAGTCCATTAACAGTGTAGTCATACAACGTCTTTGCAAAGTACCATGTGCATGTACCTTTATTAAAACTTTAAAAAGCAGTATTTTAATTATACATTAACCGGCCACGCTTTGATCTCGAGAGCCCGGAGATCCTTCTTTGACATGATTGGTCAATTCTTGTAAACACGCTGTGAGAACTTAGGTGTCCTTGCAAATGCCTGAAGAAAAAAACTCACCCGAGTCCATCCAAGTACTGTGCAGGGGCAGCTGTTGAATGTCTGTTATTACTTAAATGTGTTTTTATTTTATCTTCTACGACTGATCGCTGTCTTTTAGCCTGGTGTGACATTTTAGTGAGAACATTAAAGTCTAACGTTAGTTGTTTTGCTTTAAGCGCGCGTCATAAGCATGGACTGCAGAATTCTGTCAGTTCAGAGTCACGTTGTCAGAGGATATGTGGGAAACAAATCTGCATCTTTTCCTTTACAGGTAAGATTAAGTAGCTTTTGCAGTGCATTAGATGCCTGCAACGTCGTTTACAGTTTCAACGTAGTTGTGATGCAAAGCACACCCGACTGCTTTACAAGCTGCATCCTCAATGAATCTGCTTCCCGAGCCCTTACAAAACAAATCTAACGTTAGTTTCCCCTCTACGATGCATGCCAGTATGTATAGCAAGTTTAACTTGTGTGTCACTGCTAGGTGCTGGGCTTTGAAGTCGACACTATCAATTCTGTGCAGTTCTCCAATCATACAGGTAAACAAATGCTGTTGTAAATAAAGCAAAAGAACAACAAACCAAATACTAAGACATTCTGAAAATCATACTGATTTTTTCCCCCCCAGTATTCAGTTTTAGCTCAAATTATATGCTGATGTCAAATGATGATTACAATGGTAAAAACAGTTGAATAATAGATTGTCACAATGCAGGATATTGCTGAATGGCCTTATTATGTAATTGAGGCTGAAGTTCAAATCAGGTGATCAGAGTTTGTGATGAGGCATTATTAATTACCTCTCTTGGTCTGGTTTCTCTGTAAAATGTTTGTTTAATCTAGGGTTTAAAGTTTGAAAGTTAATTTAATTTAATGATTCTGAATTAATATCTCAACAGGATTGCTAAAACATGATTTAATATGTTCTTGTTTGGAGTAAGAAAATCTGATCAAATTCATCTGGGTGGGTTTATCTTGCTATTGTTTAACTCTCTTGGTGTGAAAGTTTTCATCAGGTCAAAGCTCAGCTTTCCTTGTGTTGAACAGCATGTGGCAGTATTATTTTCCTTTCAGTGAGGCAAAGCTCAGTATGACCCCCCCCCCCCCCCCAACAGTTTTTTTTTTACCGGTTATCTTGTCTGTATTCAAGATTGCAAAACATTGAGGCGGTTTCCTGCTTTTTTATTTAGATTTAAAAGTACAAGACTACCATTGCATAGTAAAAAAAAAAACCTAGTGGACAGTGACAAGGCATATAAAAACTATATAAACCATACAAACAATATTCTGTGATGGGGATTTTTAGTGACTCTTCTGTAGGTTATATCATTATGCCAGTAGGTGGCAACAAAAGACTGTTTTTCTGAGTGAGACTATAACTATTTAATTCAACCGATTTATTCATTATACTGATTAAGGAATGAAACATGACTGTTTTTATGATGAGATATTGACATATTTATTAAACACAACTAATGGAACTAATTTTTCTTTTGAATAAATGCCTGTTCTCACCACGAAATGATGAATACAACTATATTAGCGTCCACACGATAAAATTCAGTTTATTATAATCGCATGCTGCATTTTTCATCTGCTGGTTTAAGTGTGCAAGCTATTTAAAATCGAGTGGATTATAAATGGTTGTCAATATTTTGATCAGTTGGAAAAAAATCTTCGGAAAAGTAATTCCAGTGATATATCAGTTATCGCCTTTGGTGTGAACAGACCTTAAGTCATTGAATTATTCAGTTAACCATTTCTTTTTCTGATTTATTCAAGAACGAAAACACCACTACTGCGTTTTCTGTGACAGTGCGGTAGAGTTATGTTAAACTCACTGCAGGACTGAAATGGGTAAAAGCAGCCATTCTTTAAAATATGGCAGTGTATTAATGGGCCATTTCCTTAGTTAGGGTAAAAAGGAAAGTGGTTGTTCGATGGTTCAAAATAGTTAAGCATGGTCAAAACAAACGAATAAATGCACCCTGGCTCATTTCAGAGGAGTTAACGTTTTATTGCTCATGGTCCATTATATTCCTGGCTTTCTTGTTGACATTTGAACATGTTTGCATTGAATGGGTTAACCATTACACTGATTATCTGCTCCTTTCAGGGTGGGTTGCTAAGGGCTCTAATTTGTATATAAGGGCTGATTGTCCTCGCTCTGCTACTCATGCTGTTCACATCCCATTCATCCATCACTTTCATTTGGTTTGTGAGAAGGTTTTTGCAACAATACTTCCATTGTTCTGGGTGTTTCTCACAGTTTTGTTAATGTCCTCCTCACAGTTCACTCCTTATTTCTCATACAAAGCATTTTGTGTTATCCTCTTAAAAACCTTCATTTTTCTTGCCCAGTAAGATATCTCACAGTGATATCAGGACTTTTGTTTATGAATTTTTGTCTTTAGAGTGAAATGAAGTGAGATTGAAGCTAAATGATGCTACATGGTTACTAATCCAAACTGAAATCAGTTACTAATGGGTCATTCAGTAAATGTAAAAGAGAAGTGAAAGAAACAGTCATTTTTTTGTACAGAATCAGATGATAATATCATTTGGCAGAGAGGATTAAGAAGCTTGTCCTCTAGAGGGATAGAGCTCTAATTTGGGGATTGGACAGTTATTGGGACAGTTATGCATGTAAAATAAAATGTAGTACTAGTGCACTGTTGCACTGATACCTTCATCACTAAAGTCACATTTATTCCTGTCTTACAGTTATAAGAAGTGCACAGATGCAGTACATTGTCCTAAACTGTTCCAGCCTGAAACTTCATGAGATCTTTACGAGCCTGAAGAATTAATGCTGAAGTGACATGAAACACAACAATGGCTTGAAACTTCAGCCATTACAGTGAGAAATCAATAAAACAATTGAGAAATGGGTGATTGAGATAAACAGTCATCAAAGAAATGTTTAAACATAAACCTAGATAAACTAGAAAAAGAATTAGAATAGTTAGAATTAATTTTATCATTTAAAAAAATTAAGGTGTTAAATTACTGTTAAAGTTAGTTTTTTTAGTAAGTTTATAAAGGATACAATTTAAAATATAATATAAATGTAAATATAATATTTAATTATGATCATTTTCATTTTTACTTTCAATGTTTTAATTTATTAATATAATTTATTGCTTAATTGATTTATTTCCTATTTTTGATTTTTCTAATGTCTGAGTGGCACAAATGGATCCCTACAATACAGAGTCAGCAGCAGACTTGTCAGACCAGACACTCGTTTTTCAGTCTTTAATTTTAACTTGTTTAATTTTAGGGTTGAATGATGAACAGCAGCGTTTTTAACAGCACTTATTTGAGCATCTGTTGTCATCCTTCACTCAGCTTGTTTAAATCCGGCTTGTAATGAATTAAAAGTGCTGCTCTATACATTTTTTTTTCTTAACGTACTCCTCTTAGTGAGAAAATACTGCTTGAATTTCCACTGTCTAACGTTGTTTGCACTGTAACATGATCTAATGTTTGTATAGTGGGCAGGTGTTCCGGCTGTCTGAACCGTTTGAACTCTCATCTTTCTCACGTATAGGTGTTAAATATGTGACTGTTATCCGATTAATCTTTAAAGGTCTATAATATACTTGTGCTTTTCAGTGTGTTTTTGTGTTTGAAGCACATTTTTTACAACTTTTAGTAGTGCTAGGAGAAACATGTCTGAACTGTTTATGCATGGTTTTGTAGATTTTTTTTCATCTCAAGGCTTCATCAGCATTTATTTAAAATGAAAGGCAAAATGTGGACCATAAAACTTTCCTGGGGAAATTTCCTTGGGATAGGCAGCTGAAAGTTAATTCTGTTTTTAAGGGATAACATTTTAATTAACATGTGGGTGCGTAATATTTTTTAATGCTTTAAACTGTTTTATAAGGCTTGTAGAGTGTTCTGTTTTTTTAATAGGCGGTGTGCGTGACAACATCCTTTAGCCCATCCTTTAGACAACACCCTTTCTCCTACCCAATTACTAGAACATGGATTTAAGATACATATGATGCAGGCTTGAATGAAGTCTTTCTCATGCTAGGATATCAGCACTGGAAAGGCCAAGTGTTGACTGCTGATGAATTACATGTCCTGTACGAGGGGATCAAGTTTAACAACGTGAACCAATATGACTATGTGCTCACAGGTACTCTTATGTCTGCTGTTATTAAATTACTGATGTACATTATTCAATTACTGTAAGACATAACACAAGCCCAGATTGGTTTAAATAGGATTATGTGTGTCCAAAAATAGTAAAAGTGGCATGACTGTTTATAACTATAACTGCATTAGGCATGATTATTTATAAAAGACCACTGATTTCTAAAACCCTGCCCTTCGTAGCTATGTCCATCAACACTGCTTAGAATAATGGTCAGTTGATATGATCCAGATGTTTTCTTTCTTTCAGGGTACACTAGAGATGATTCCTTTTTGGATACGGTGGTGGACATTGTACAGGAGCTTAAGAGGGCAAACCCGAGCCTGGTGTATGGTGTGTATGTAATAAAGCAGTAACATATTACAATGTTAACATGAAAAACAAAGAACAACTGTATTTTTTTATTAACAAACAAAACAAAGATTAATAAATAAATATTTCCCATATATTATTTCATGTTAGCTAATGCACTGAATTTGTTGTTCCTTTATGAAACTGTAGATGACACAGGCCATTTACATGCAGTCTGCTAGCTATCACACCTTTCACCACATGGCATAAGTTGATTGGTTTCTGTTGGCTCTACAGGCAGTGAGATTGTTTGTTCAACATTTAAATATTCTAGTTCAGTTTTCTGTAATCTGGTTCCTCAGAAACCCTCCACTTCCCCCAGCTCCACCTGTCTAGATATCTATTGGATTTATGCCAGTTCACACAGCAGCAGCATATCTCTGATGCTCACAGTAGCGTGTCTGTGTATGTACTGGCAGTAGCAAGTCCACACAGCAGGAGCAGCAGTTCTAGACCGCCAAGACCAAATACATTTACGTAGTCATATCCATTAACATGCTAAAACTCTTCTGAGAGTTTTCATTACTTAACTAATTTTAGCAAATGAGACCTTATAAATTTTTAACAATAAAGCTGTATCTGGAGTTCACTCAGTGAGACTCGATAGATTGCTGAGAATTTTACTGTGGGAGTTCAACATGACAAAATCAGAATGCTATTTTTGGGAGGGGTGTGTAGATGGATTTCTGAGCACTGATCCAGTGTTTTTCTGCCTTCCAAGTGTGTGATCCGGTTCTGGGTGATAATGGAGCTATGGTGAGCATATCTAAAATTAGAAAATCATTTCCCCTCATCGTTTGGATCTTATTTTTCTATTCCAAAATGTAACCCTTCGTTAATCAGAAACACTTAAGATGTTGTTAAAATAGTTTAAGGAACTGAACATTTTCTGTTTTATTTTTAGTATGTTCCTGAGAACCTGCTGCCCATCTACAGAGACAAAGTAGTTCCAGCTGCAGACATAATCACTCCCAATCAGTTTGAGGCTGAGTAAGTGTCCTGTTATGCTGTTTTTTTTTGTTTATGTGTGCCGAAACCTAAGGTCCTGTGTACTCCTAGCTCATGTGGTCTGATGATTCAAGTGTGACCATTTGTGATGGGTCCACCCAGAACAGATGTTAATGCCAAATGCAAATAGAGTCTCTAAGGGATGAAATCAGAAATCTGTGCACATGCTTAGGACATATAGTTGTTGATGGTTCACCCATAAGTCATCATCGTTTTGACACACCCAACACATGTAAATAATATGTAATTTCATTTTCTTTCTCATAGGCTCCTCACTGGTAGAAACATAAGTTCAGAAAAAGATGCAGTTGAAGTAAGTTTTTGATGTATCTGCTGTTCACACTCACAGCTCTGTTCATTGGCTGTAATTTTTAGCAAAACTGTTTGTGGGTAAAAAAGGCAAATTCAGCGCAGTGTACAACTTGAAAATGAGCAAAATATGTGTGCTGAGCTTTTTTTTTTACTCACATAAAATTCCTGATCACATTGATAACTTTTCAAATGACTTGATTTTTGCCTGCAACATTTCATTAAGTTCATTTCAAGTTAAATGTGTTTTTTTCCCGCAAAAATCATGTTAATACACATATAGTTTGTCTTGTGGCTATACTATTGAAACATTTCTTAGAACATTATGCCACCACTCAGCTTAACTTGTAGTAACTGTCATTTTGCAGACCCTTTTTTGGAACAGAAACTGAAGCTGTTTGGTTTATTTCAGGTGATGAACTTGCTGCATGCAATGGGTCCAGACACAGTAGTTATTACCAGCTCTGACCTGCCCTCTCCTCTGGGAGATCAGTATCTTGTCGCCCTGGGGAGCCAGAAAAGAGGTGATTTTGTCTTTTAATTTCCACACTAGTTGGAGCTCAGTGCAATGAAACTTACAGCTCTTGCCATGCTTGCTTCATATTTTCATAATCACTAATTGCCCAAGTGGAGTAAGTTGCAGTTATATTTCAGTTGCCTTATTTTGCATGATTTAACAGTCACACCTGGCAGCTTGTCTCTGTTTGTACAATGAATAGACAAGACTCTAAATTCTGATTGGCTGAGCTTTTTTTTTTTTTTTTTAACTGTTGTAAGAGGAAGATAAACTCACAGCTGTGATCACACATACTGTTATACATTTACAAGTTGCTATGTTGTTTGGCAACCATGAACAGCCTACAGTTAGACTAATAGAGACCAACAGTCTGCTTCTGGAAGTAAAATCCCATTCATTTTCTCCATAGGGGAATTGTTTTTTTAATGAAAACTTATAAACTGTTAAAGACAGACCTACTGTGAGCTACAAGATTGTTAAATCAATGGTTATTTAATTATTTCAACTTATTTTCGAATTAATCATACGAAAATGCTAGTTAATGTTATTGCATTGGACTAAAATTTAACAATTTTGCTTACACAGGGTATAAAAACTTCCCCCAAAAAATGTGGATAATTTTTGTTCTTTTTTGGAACTTTTTTCTTCTTATTTTCAAAATGTTTGCTTCAAATCAAAGTTTGTAATGTTGTGATCTACCATTATAGCCAGTCAGTTTGTTTCATGGCTTAAATGAATGCATGGTCTTTAATGAAGACTTTTTTTTTTTTTTTTTTAAACCCTAAATAATAAATCAGAAACACAAAACCGTGGCCAGGCACTAATGCACACAGTAGGGAATGCAAAATGGGACGGGCTGAAATGTGGGGATGAGGGACCATAATTAAAATGCGTAAACATATGAATACTTATATATAATTAGTGCTTGTTCAATATCAGCACACTTAGCATGTGTTAATTAAAGAGTTATTCAAACTGAGTAGTGGTTTCTCTCTAGGGTTTCTTCCCAGTTGTCAATTTCATGATATACTGGTGTTGTTTTCCAGTGAGAGCAGATGGTACCATGGTTACTCAGCAGATCCATATGGACATCCCCAGGGTGGATGCTGTGTTTATGGGAACAGGGGACCTGTTTGCTGCGATGCTGCTGGCATGGATCCATCTCCACCCAAATGATCTGAAGGTCAACAAAACATCATGCTAAAAATATAGTTGGATTCTCAAGTGTAAGAATTCCATAAAAGCACCGATGGGAGGGGAAAATTCTGCATGTGATTTACTGACAATGCGCACATTAAAGAACACAGACGCAGCCAGATCATTTCCATAATGACCAGCGCAATCTACCAAGAGCAGCGCAAATTACTGCTTGCTTTAAGACATGCTTTTTTTGGCGTTAAATAATGGCGCAAATACCAGTAATTTGATGAGCGCAAACGTTAGTAAATCGTGTTGCGTGATTCATTTTAATAATCTCCTCCCATAAATTTTGTGTCTGAAAGGCAAACTTCTACAAAAGCATATTCAAATAAGGTCAGACGCAAAAATAGCTGTGTCCACGCCTTTTCAGCGCTAATTCTTCACTGCGCATCTTTAGTAAATCCTGATAGTACTATTTTAACACCAAAAGATGGTTTGCGCTGGCTCAAGCTGTTAGTAAATCTGGCCCTAATTGTACAAATTGTTTGGGGCCACTCAACAAAGGTCCAAAATAAAAACTATGATATTCTGAATTAAAACCCAAAGCCCTTGATGTGTTTTTGACAGACGGCCTGTGAAAAGACGGTTTCAGTCATACACCATGTCATTAAGAGGACTATTACTTATGCAAAAGGTAAGACCTTCTATAGCAAACCAAATATTGCAAAGTCCCAATTACAATGTGAGTGACATAATTTTGTAGCATCCCTTTATGGCAGCCATATTTTTAGTTTTGTGCTATATGATGATAATGTAACTCATCTCTTACTTTGGCACATCTCAGAAGTGGCCGGTCCGAATCGAAAACCCAGTCCTGCTCAGCTTGAGTTGCGGATGGTCCAGAGTAAAGCAGACATTGAGGATCCTGCCATAGTTATGAATGCTGTTGTTCTGTAGTGCTTTAATCTTAGACTCTGTACTAGACAATATGAATGTCCTACTTTTAACAGCAAGAGTTTACAATCACAATCATTTGGATGTTGGACACTAATGTTCTTAGAAATAAAACTGTGACTCCTGGTACTCCATAGTGCATTAGTGCAGGTACTGCATCCAAAAACTAACGTGGTACCTTATGCTGTTATGTTCACATTCCAGCCATAATGTGCATGTGACTATCTAGCCACTATTAGTATTTTATTATGATTTATGCATGTCTATCTGGATTAAGTATTTATAATGATTTACTAACATTAAGAGAATGTCTAACATATCAGTGTTGTAACATTTTATTTGATCCGTTAGTTTTATTTCATCAGAACAACTGTATAAGCCTAGTCAGGCCAAGTTTGAGAAAAATGTTTATTAATAATAAAAATCAATTGTCTCTACTAGAATGTGCCTTAAAAATGCTGCTGTAGTAGATAATAAAATAAAAAAGTTTTTGTAATTAGTGATAATTGCCATGGCAACTGACATATTATTTGCTATTAATGATTAATTGTAATCCTTCAATTTTTATTCATTATTTGTATTCAAGAATTTAATTTGTAAATGATTATGGTGCAGTTGAAGACATTTTTCTCTAAGAATTTGTGTAATTACTGTGTACTTTTTTGTGGTGTTTGTTGCCACTATGTGAATTGAATTCATAAGTGTGGCCAAAATTCATATATTTTTTCTTTTTATATATGGGAAATGCAACTGAGGATGGTGATTTTTAAAATAATGCTGCTTTGTTCAGAACTCAGTGACCACCTAAACTACACCACCATGTGCTGCAGCACTAACATTGTTTTCATTTGATAAATTTTATCATTGCACTCTATGCCATAATCTTAAATACTTTCGTTTAAATGACAGTTTACTAACAACAAACCAGGTTGCTGAATCAAGATTTCATTGTTGTCAAACAGGCTAAGAAGTTTAACCTTACAGCTGAAGAAAAAGCTCCATCCAAATAACCTTCAGTTAGAGACTGAAGTGTAAACTTGCTTTTATTAAAGCATTGCTAATACACTAGACTTGAAAGTAGCTAGAATAAAATGGGCAGAACAAAGAAAAGGGACTATAGCTACTCAAACAAAAATACTTCAAAAATAAGTCAAACATTTTGGTAACAGAAAGGAACAAACAAAAGGAAGTCACACTGTTAAAACACTAGTTAATATTGTCACACATTAACACACACACAAAAAGGAAAAAGCTGTCAAACCTTACCAACTTGTCCTATCTTTAGATACAATGCACTTCTACATTAACATTTATTCAGCTGGTAAATACCTTTACACAGATATATTAAAGCAATATGTTTAATGCAATTTTATAACAATGTATTTTTGAATGATTTAGACTGTTACATTGTGCTCTTGCTTCATGAATAGGGCCTAGTGTCTTTGTGTAGTCGCTGCTGTATGACCTTCATGAGTTTTGTATGTTTACAAAATCAACAAGGTGCATGGAAAGAAACAGGAGTATTTTTAAAGGAATACCAGCAACACTTAAGAAGGGTGGAAGTCAAAAAAATCAGGGGAGTATTCCAGAAAGCAGGTTATTTCCTAATATTTTTATATTTCTTAAATCACTATAATAATATAAAGCAATCTTTATTTTACTGATTTATTAATTTTATACTTATCTCACACATGGTTGAGATGCATTCAAACATTTTTTTTTCTCTTCTTGCAACAAATTATTAAACATTTGTATTTAGAATTATTAAACATTTTTGTATTATAGAAATATCTCATCTTGTAACAAATGAGGACGTAAAATAGCTAAACAATAAAAAACTTATATAGCCATATCTTTTTTGGTTCAAGCTTTCTTTTTAATTTATGCATCAAGCAAACAATGTGATTCTTGTTCATAGTAATAAAAACTGATTAAACTGTCAAATTAAAAAATGATTGCACAACCACCCATTAGGTGATGATATGCATTAAACATGTAATTCGCCATTAAACAAAAAGAAAAAGAAAAAAAGAAAACAGAAGTATGGCGCACTTCTTGTATGGATTATTGTAATGGTCTCCTCACCGGCCTTCCAAAGAAGACCACTAGACAGCTGCAGCTCATCCAGAACGCTGCTGCCAGGTTCTGACTAGAACCAGAAAATCTGAGCACATCACACCAGTCCTCAGGTCCTTACACTGGCTTCCAGTGGCATTTAGGATTGATTTTAAAGTACTTTTACATGTTTATAAATCACTCAATGGCATAGGACCTAAATACATTGCAGAAATACTTACTGAATATAAACCTAACTAAACCTAACCTAAACCCTCTGATCATTAGGATCGAGTCGGTTAGAAATACCAAGGGTTCACACAAAACAAAGGGAGTCCGCTTTTAGCTATTATGCCGCCCACAGTTGGAACCAGCTTCCAGAAGAGATCAGATGTGCTAAAACATTAGCCACATTTAAATCCAGACTCAAAACTCAGCTGTTTAGCTGTGCATTTGTTGAATGAGCACTGTGTTACGTCCGAACTGATTGCACTGCATTTTATGTATAATCATTTAAGAATTTTTCACTGTTTTAAATTTATCCTTGTTTTTATTGTTGATTATTATTTTTTTAATGACTATTTTACTTCCTTTTATGTAAAGCACTTTGAATTACCACTGTGTATGAAATGTGCTATATAAATAAACTTGCCTTGCCTTGCCTTAGCATCCTTTTCTATGACAAGTCGTGGATTTGGCGCTCTGAGAATAGTTGTGTCCCAAATTATGCATTATTATGTACTTATCTAGGGTTGAGAACCAGAAGGGCGTAAGTGACATTTCACCAACTTTACAGGAGAGCCAATTTTCAGACTTCATATACATCACTTGAAATCCACTTCATATAATATCACCTTGACACAAGAGGCCAGTATCGCAAAGCAAGTTTAAGTAGCTACCTAGTGACCCTGCATCTTTCAGTCCATCGTGGATTGTTTTTTAGCACTGTCCATCACCATAGTGACTAAAGCTACACAGCTCATCTGCTCTAGAGAGGGTTTTGTTCTGGATAAGAGATCGCAATAAGACACTGGACACACTGCAATGAAGTCAATCCCCTGTGTCTAATGTTCCATTCTACAGCACGCTTCACGCAAAAAGACTTTGAATTTGAGAATTTCAATGCTGTCTCTCAAAGTCAACATATTAAAATAGTGTTATTGCTTTGCATACTTGTATGCTGGTGTTGGATTACAAATTTATAAAATGATAAATCTAGGTTCCAATGTAATAGTATATAAACTGAAACATTGTGTTTTACATTTTGAGGTAAAGATGATGACATTCTAAGAAGATCAAGTCAGGCAGCCCAGGTGTCTGAGACATTAACCTTTTGTCTTTATGCACTTCCTGACCATTGGGCAGGGTCCTAAGTTACAGGTGAATGCTCAAGGCACAGCTGTGCCTTTGTCTCTATGATAATGTGAAGGTATGGGCGATACTGTCAGGCTGATTGGATTAGCACCTACGCATTTGAATGACACTGTTATGCTGATGAGGTCAGGGCTGGGGAAATTCTGGTAATGGGCTGATTCCTGTACTGCATTTGCATGCTTTGTTTAGATTGTCTCCACCTCTATGTATCCCTCCTCCTTGAAAGGTATAAACTCTACTGTGCTGAGCTATAGTCAGACTTGGATGACTGCAGCGACGCACAGCAAGTTCTCAATAAAGAGTAAATTCTGCTTGAAAGATATCCCAACGTCTCCTGGTCTCTGCTTCGACAAGGAAAAAGTTTCCTACACTGGTATATGCAACTGTGTGAAGAGAGGGGGGGGGGGGGGGGGGGTACATTAAAGATCTAGTTAAGTCTACAGAGCTGTTGATCTGGGTTGGTCTACAAACCCTTCATGCATTACCCTGCCAAAATTTTCTCAAAAACTCAGGATCTAACCCAGACTAGACAGAAAAATTTTCTACTGAGCATTGTGAGATGACTAAACCAGGTTGAATTTGTTTAGTTTTGTTTTCAAACTATTTCTGTAACTCTGAGCTTGTTCACTGGATTCATGGGACAGGCCTTCTTTAGCTGAAAGTGTACAGAAAATACTAGTTCATGAAAAGCTCTGTTTACATTTGACACATGAAATGTTCTTATCCACTTTAGTCATCTTGTTAATTAAAAGGATTCATTTTCAAGTTTGAGTCCATGTTTAAATACATATTGGTTGAATATTTCATGGTAATTATAAATATTAAAATATAAATTATTGGGAACCAAGCAGTATAGGTAAGCTGAAGAAAAACTGCAAAATTTTCAAGATCTTTTGTATTTATGCACCTACGTACATATTGTGACGGGAGGAGCAAACGACAGACACAGTGGGTGTGGCGTCAGGCCTCGGAGAGGCTTTTATTCAACAGAAATATCAGAATAAAGTGTCCAAAGGGGAAAAAAGTGTCCAAAATAAACAGGGGATCTGGTGTCCTCTTCGTGCTGCGGGGTTAGTGAAGGAGGGGCAGTGTCCGAGAAGGAGGGGTCCAGGTAAGGGGCCAAGTCCGGCGGCCGCACGCGCTCCCCTCTCGCGTGTCCGGGGCGCGAGGAGCAGCAGCTCCATTTTAGCGGCTTCGTCCTCCTTTGGCCCGCGGCACTTCTTGGGGATTACATGGCCCGGCATCCTGGCCCGTCAGCCATCTCGCGGGTGCGGTACTCGTCCGGACCATGGGTCCGGCAGCTCGCGACATCGGCGGCACTCATTCCTTCTCGCTCCCTTCCTGGACCCACGAGGACACCAGCGTGCATGCATGGGAAAGAGACCGGTCTCCCGATTAGAGGCGCGCTCGGCATATATATATCAGCGGCGGTGATGAGGCTCCATTCACTTAAGGTGCGCCTCATCACACGCCGCCAGACCTGGCTGTTTTCAGCGCCCCTCCTCTCTCACACACCCACTCCCGTCGGGAGCCTGGTGAAGGGCGGCGAATAAGGGACGGGGTGGTGATGATAATAAGGGGGGAGGCAGCCAACTCGTCACAATATATACGGTACAAAGACATGCTGCAACATGCATGTAAAAGCTGGACAAACAAACATACACAAACTGACGAAGAAAGCAGTGAAGCTGCACAAACACACAACACAAGCAAAACCCCCCAAAATGTTAATAATCAAAGAAAAAATCTTGACCAGGGGCACATCAGGTACTCGCAAGCAAAACTATGGGTGCTCCAGAGAGGGAACAAAATTTCAAAAATGAAAAGTGGATCCTGTTGCAAAATACAAAAAAAAATCCACATCCAATCAACACCCTGACGAAGGCCTGCTTGAGCTGATACGTGTTGGTGTCTCTATGTAGCCCTATCTTAGAATTTTGAAAGGCTTTTTATTTTGCTTACTATGTGAGTGCCTGGATGTGGATTTTTTTGTATTTTGCAATAGGATCCACTTTTCATTTTCCCCAAAAATGTTGCCAAGATTTGTATACTGCTGCTGTTTTGATGAGCCATGTTAAGCACATGATTACTAGCTATGTATGCCTGGGTGAGCTTGAGTGAGGTATAATTAGTATCCTGATTAATTATGCGCACCCGGACCAGGAAATCCCAGAGCTTATTTAACTGTTGACTCAGTTCAGGCTCACATAGTTGTAAAGGCACACATGAATTAGATATATCTACAGGTACTGTACATCAGTCAGGTATACATAGCTATGCTAAGGCTTGCACAGTTCAATATGGGTCATCAAACGGCTAAGGCTTACCATCACCAAAAACAGGATGCTGAGTAGCAAGTTGATAGGGATGAGAGAAAAACATCAGGCAACCAGCAAATTAAATCTTGTTTAATAATAACCCTATAACAGGGTTAAATGGTTGAGCTCGACTAATGCAGTCAACATTTTTAAATACAAAAAAATTGTGAGATTTGAGAAAAAAGAAAGTGTAAGAGAAAATTCTGATAGCCTGCTACAGTGAGTCAGCTTACAGCAAATCAATAAAGCATGACTACCTGTATTTAAACCAGGGGTTTTCAGCCCTGCTCAATCAAAGCTATACCTGTCTTCAGAGTTAAATTTTAAGCCTGATCCATTGAGACGCCAAGACCTCTGAAATGGGTGGAAAATATTTGCTTTTGGGGCTTACCAGGAACAGAGATGTGAGCCACTGATTTATAGCATCTGCTAGCATCAAAAGCTGATTAAATTTGGCACATGTCCTCAGAATATGCTGCTGACCATGTTTTGTAAAATACGGACACTAAATGCTCACAAGATATAGACCAAATGTCATCAGCTTGTATTAACTGTTGAAAAGTGATTAGCTGCTGATGGCCATGTTTGTCAATTGGTCTAACTGATATTTAAATGTGCAATAAGCGATTATGCAAAATGTCTGCTGGACACTGTTGATATCTGAAATCAACCCAAACAAACACACCCCTCTCTTCATTGCACAGAGTCCGAAATTTTCATCTGAAATTTTCGCACATTAAAAAATAAATACGACCTCACGTTGTGTCAATAACGTTTACACGCTGTCTCCGAAACTTTCGACCGTCATAAAAACATTTGTATCGGGTTCGATTTTCTGCATTTTTCGCATCCGTAGCAAGCATTTTGAGACGTGTTTTGACAATTCAGAGCCACCGTACAAGTGAACACAAAAATCCAGAATGGCATCTGACAAGTTGATCCACTTTGTCTCGCAGCACAAAGCACTGTAAAGGTCCTTGCACACTGTGTTCACAGAAATTGATGGTCTTCTTTTTAATATGTGGATCCAGTATCGCTAGCAAAGCATCAAACTGAGACACTGACATCCTGAATTAAACTTTGAATTGCCTGTGATAATCCCACAGCTCCTTAATGAGGTGGAACTCTCCTTCCTTTCTCCTTCCTATTTCAGAATGGGATGGGCCCAATATTTCCTCTTTCTTTTTATATTTGTAAGAAGAGAGAGGACAAAAAATCATCCTCACTGCTTGAAGACTCCATTGTGTATTTTGCTAATTTTTTCGCAACGGATTAATTAATACGCATTGGACTCCGTGTGCAAGGTTTCTGTGCGTGACAAATGTTTAGGATAATGAATTAAAAAAAAAAAAAACGCATATGAAAATTTCACACTAAGCATATGAAAATGAACACTAACAATGACACTAAACACTACAATCTCTAGCAGTCGTCTGTGCACCTCTTGAGATCAGGGGTTTACCAACACAAATCTCCTTATACACAAAATGCAAGAGTGGATGTCTGTTTATCATAGCAGACGTGCAACAAAATAATGCTTCACGAAAAATAAAGCGTAGATGATGAACGAATGACAAGGAAGCACAAAAAGGAACGTACAGTACACAATAGTAAATACAAACAAGAGTTTGTTGTTAGTCACCAACACCATAGCAGCTCCAGACAATCAATGACTCTTAAAACCAGTGTTACTCACATATGGAGTGGAATTTCCAGTGATATTTGTCAAATCTCCCTCTTGCTTGTTCTCTTTCCTCCACCTTCATACGCCCCTAATGCTGATTGGCTACACGTTTGTTGTTGTGTTGGTCCAAGTAACTTCCAAACAGCATTTTTCAAATATCGCTTATTGCACCTTTAAGGAACACGTTAGCGTTTCTACCAAAGAAAATACACACTAAATTTCCATGATCAAATGGTTGTGAACACATTGGATCTGTCTGGCTCCCACTCTCAATCTCCTACTTTCTTGTCCGTCTCTACTGTCCCAGAAATAAAAAAGCCCAAATTAAAGATGTGCAGAATTGAACCTAATTAGTACTAGGGAAATTTTAAAATGTACATGTACTTATTATAGTGCGACATAGTATAAGGTGAATGTGTGTGTGTGTGTCTAAGTAGTAGGTGTGGACTATCCCACTAAGAGTATCTAGTGTTTATGGTTTCACTTTTAAGACACAGAGAATAGGAAAGAAATTGAAAAAAAAGAGAAGCAAACTTAAACTAAAACGGAAGAAAAAAAGAGCAGTTATGCCAAAGCCAACATCTGCCTGTGTTGACCGTTAAAACAACCCTAAACCACAGCCCAATCCCCCACCCCACTCTTAGCAGATGTCTGTTGAGGATATACTTCTCTGCCCCCGATGCATGACAGTTTTCTCTCACAACAAAATAAATAACAGGACATATATTCATACACAGTGTGTAAATAATTAAGCACATTTTAGCAATTTAAAGAGCTGATTCAGGTGCCTGGATCACAAAGACTGATGCTGTGTCTGTCTAATCTTCCTAATCTGCCTAACAAGCAGAACAGGCCTGCAAAATAGGAAACTGAATGATGCAGATTGTGTTTTGCTTAAATTTCCTATTAGTCATGTGCTAAAGCAATGCAGACGCAGACAACTATGTAACATAAGTCAATGCTATTCATTCTTAGGGAATTTCCCTCTCTGAGTCAAAGTCTCGAGAGGTCAGGAGAAGGGAGGCTGTACATGATGTTTATGATGTAAAATGTATTTTTTTAAAAAAAATTTTATAAGGAACATTTGCAGGCTTGAAACATATCACTCCCCCTCATACTGAAAAGGTACTTTCCACCACATCAAAATCTACTTTCAATTTAATCTGATACCTTTCTTAGTGGAGCTTTGTGTGATCTTGCATTTGATCTCCCTTCATGTCAGCTGAAAACAGGTGACCTTACGCTGATCCTCTTTTCACCAGTCCTAAATAAGTTTGATCCAGTCAGTATTATTCTCCTCTCTAGACAAAGGCAGATGTGGTCATTTGGGACATCTGGTTCAGGAAGGAGCTCCAGCCACATACAGCTGTCACTGTCTCTGATCAGAAAGCTCTCCATTCCTGTGATATCACAATACAGCATTCAAACAAACAGACCATCATTACTGATTTAAGTGTGGATAAACAGATTTTCTGTTTTTCAAAATATATTTGCTAATTTATTTTAATTTGCAAATTTATGATGATGAATAAGATTTTAACTCATGGCCTATTGCACTTGCCACAAGAAACATTTATCTGAGCAACATCAATTCATGTTCAGAGCATGTCATGTTAATATTTAACGCATTCTTGTTTACATCTACATGAATCAAAACGGTTTGTAGAGGTTTATAACTGCACAAGAGAGACTGGATTACCATTTTCTTCCTGATCATCATAACTATCTTATGTCCAGTTCAGAGTCCTCCACTGTCCTGTGGGAAAAGTTGAATCAAATTTAGCCCATAAAAACAGGAATAAGATCTAAACTTTTAACGCTACATTTTAAAAGTTTGGAGGCAATGAGATTGTGTGTGTGTGTGTGTACCTGTTTTTCTATTCCGGCGGGGACTTAAACCTGAATACACACAGACTCATGGGGACTCGTGTCACGGTGGGGACCTAAATTGAGGTCCCCATGGGTAAACAAGCTAATAAATCACACAGAATGAAGTGTTTTTGGAAATGTAAAAATACAGAAAGTTTCCTGTAAGGGGTAGGGTTAGGTGTAGGGTTAGTGTAGGGCAATAGAATATATGGTCTGTACAGTAGAAAAACCCTAACGCCTATGGAGAGTCCCCACAAGGATAGCAAACCAGACACGTGTGTGTGTGTGTGTTTTCTTTTTTCCCCCCTTTTTGTTCAGCTATGATACATTAAATTGATCAAAAGTGACAGTAAAAAAATTGGTGTTATAGTAAATTTCCATTTCAAATAAATGCTGTTCTTTTGAACTTTCTATTCATTAAAGAATTTTGAAAAAATGTATCATGAATTCCATAAAAATATTGCACAACAGTTACTGTAAATTGTAAAAAAAGAATAACACTATAATTTGTTATATTACCTTGACATTAAATTACAAAAAAAGAAAATTAATACTGCACAGGCTGTGATGACCAGTCTCAGTGGTTTAAAATTCCACTCTTCATAACTGCACATTAAAAATCAAATGTCAAAATATGGAGGAAAAAAAATCTAAATATAAGAAAAAGTCCAAAAAAACCACAGAATGGTTAAAAATATTAATAAATAAAAAACACACACACCTGTGCTTCTTCGTTATTGGAATGCCGTGATACTGGAATCCATGCCCTAAAATTAAGATAAATTTAGTAATAATGTTTAATAAAGTTTGTAATCTAGTTCAGTGGTTCTTAACCCCCAGACTATGCATGTTAAACAATATAGCAGGGTTCCTCAAATCTGGCCTTGGAGGGCCTTTACCCTGCAGAGTTTAGCTCCAACCCTGATAAAAAAAGACACTTAAGCAAGCAAGGGGTGTTTCTCAAATGAAAGGACACATTCTTGTAAGGCTGCATATCTCAGCTGCCACGTCTTAAAGCTATGTTGTAGGATGTCTCAGTTTGAAGGATCCTTGGAAGACAGTCTTCGTTTCGCATCCTTCACTCGGTCTGTTTGAAGGATTCATCAGGTTTATCCCTTCTCATCCTACAATCACCCACAATCCTTTGCATAAATTTAAATTCAGAAAAATATATTAGCTAAAAAATGAATAGACACTGAGCTTGTTTAATTTCATTTTGCAAAACAAAAAAAAAAAAGAAAGATTTGAGGTGAAGGCTTTATGTTTTCTTTGTTTAGATTTAAATTAATCACATAATGCTAGACTGAGTATAATAAACCAATGAGAGACCACAGATGGTTGTCATTACCTCATTACCTGTACTGCACTCGTAGAAAATTAGTTAATACTAACTATTAGGGGTGACCACGAATAGTCGAAGATTCAATGCTTCCATAGGAGGAGCCTGATTCGACTACCAATTTCAGAGTCAAATATTCGCGGGGTGTTATGATAATGCCAGTTTATGGAAGCATATGTGTAGCTAAATTCAATTTGAAATGTAATATGCAAAATGGCAATGCAATATGTAAAATGGCAATGTATTTCTGTATTTAAATTTACATTTTCACATTCATATGTTGAACATTGAGTGCAAAATGAAAATGAAAATTCACTTATATCATTTAAATTTGCCATTTTCTAAACTAGTTTTAATATGCAAATAAAAACATATTTTAAAGCTTTATAAGCTGCCAAATTAAAATGAAAATGTATTACTCAAATTGATTAGATATGTTTAACATGTCCAAGCCAAAACTGTAGCAGAATTATCATTTAAATGCTGTTTTTCCTAAATGCATTTAGACTTAGGGGTAGGACACTTGGGATTTTCATCGTGAGACCGCGAGATAATTATAGCAAAATGCAATGAGAGTTTCAAAATGCATTTTGAGCCAAAGGTGCAGCAAAAGGGTAGCAAAATGGTGATTTAAATGTCTTTTATTTTTCTTAAATGCATCGACACTTACATATATGACATTTCAATTGAATTTTCATTAAATACCCCGCTATGAATATAGTTTAAGTCATTGTGGATTTGAAAATGCATTCCGAGCCGAGCACGCCCCCTAGCTGTCAATCATCACATCAAGGCGGGGCTTGGCAACAGGACGCACAATAGGTCAATATTCACCATTAACCAAATGCTTTTCACCTGCCTCAACATCTCTCACTGTTTACACTCCGATTGATGCACATAAGCAAACAGACAGTGCTATTCTACACTTATTTACTTACCTTACCTTATATTTTATTATTCTTTTATTTTTAATCCGTAAAATAGCGCTTTCCGTGGCACCTGAACAGGGACGTGCAGAGAGTTCCTCAGGGGCATAATAAATTAATTTATAAATTAATAAAGATAACATCTATTTGAAAATTTGCTTCTATGTTTTCAGAGATGTGGCTCCAGGGCAACAGTGGGCGTTCAGTGCTCATCACCCCGCCGAGAGAAGCTTCACCGCAACCAGATCTTCTGGAATTTACCCCTGGCTCTGATGTCTCTATAGTGGTTTAACATGAGATATAATTCATTTTGGGTAAATCTAATGGGCAGTCTTTGGTCTCATTAATCTATTATTTGTTCCAGAGCAAATAGTTTTGGCAAGATCTCATCATGTTTATGTATATCAGAGCGCTACCTTTGTAATTTTGACTGAATTGCCTATCAACTTTTATGATGGCTGTTGTGGTTTATTAAATATTATTATTTAATAAATAATATTTTATATAATAGTAGTATTTAGTATTAGGAAACAGTGTGTGTGTTCGTGATGGTGATTTTAGTTACATTGTTCCGCCATTAGATGACGACAAGAGGCTGTTTTATGAGTCAGCAGTAAAAACTTTTATACTGAAAAACACTAAAGCACAGTTTTGAACAAGGAAGTTATTTTTTCTTTCAACACCAGCTTGTACACAGCCAACAAATGCACTGAGCAGGGCTGTCATCAGAAATCAACCTTAACAGATGAAAGGATAGTACAAGCCTATCGGACATTCAAACTGATGTTTTATTGTGAATGAGATTGACCTAAAGAATGAGTGCTGTATCAGATGCAGGTAATCACGATCGCTCAGTCAATCTCTCTCTCATACACATAATACACTGCTTTTACTACAGTAATACAATAAGCTTTTAATGAAGCAACTCAACATTCCTTTGTTACTAGTTCTAAAGCAGGGGTGTCAAACTCAGTTCCTGGAGGGCCGGAGCCCTGCAGAGTTTAGATGCAACCCTAATTAAACACACCTGATCCAGCTAATCAAGTCTTTCAAGCTTATTTAAAAACTACATGGTTTGTGTGTTGGAGCAGGGTTGGAACAAAACTCTGCAGGGCTGCGGCCCTCCAGGAACTGAGTTTGACACCCCTGTTCTAAAGTGACGTTTTGGAATTAGTAATGGAGGCTTGGGCTTAGCTGTTAAACTGTCAACTTTAGATTTGAATCCGTGGCGGAACGAAGTAGTTCTGCCCAAAAGAGGGCTTTTTAAAGACACTCCATTGTTGTTTCCAATTTATTTACACACTCGTGCCGTCAAACTGTTGTATAAACACAATATCACACTCGTAGACGTGCGATATGGCTGTATATCAGGATGCTGTGATTACCTACGGCCAAATCACATCACAACCGTGCTGATATACAGCCATATCTCAAGTCTACAAGTGTGATATTGCTTTTATATATATATATATATATATATACACACATACACATACATACAGGGCCTAAAACTAACTTTTTGCCACACCTGCCAATGGCCGGTGACGTGATAAAATTTACCGGCCAAAATGTTTTTTTTTTTACCAGCCATGAAACTCTTTTTGCAAAAACAAGCTGTTATTACTACTACAATGACTAAAAATATTTACAATGTTTTTAATTTGTCCTGCTACTGGTGTCTCTATTAAATGCATTTTCCCTCAGTTTTACCTATTATAGTCATTCAACATTACAGTATAATTGAAAGCCATTATTTTTAACATTTAATGGGCTCTGAAATTATATATATATATATATATATATATATATATATATATCTTTTAATTTAAGTGATTTTAAAACATTCTTCACAAACTATAAATTGTATATGCATAAACTATACAGATTAATCTTTATTCAAGCTACAAAAGTTAATCAGCAACTAGAACAGTCCAATGATTTCTCTTTTTCTTTTGTTCTTTGATTTACTTCAATGACAGCCTTCAGCAGATTTCACTTTAAAATCAGTGCTGTCTCTTTAAAACCTGATGCACATGACACGGATCTGACACATATCTGATTTTCTCCCAACTCTTTATGGACATTTAAGACTTTATAACTCATTTAAGACTACGTTTACGAGGTAACTTGCCAAAACCTCACATTATAATTGTGTGTGTTTTCGTCTGTTGAAGTGCTACTGGTGAGCTGTCTGAAGCGGCTCAGCGTATGCATACAGCCGAACGCGCAGCCTTTCAAACTATACTTCACCACACTGTTTAGGCGGCGAAACCCCAGGTATGTGTTGCCATATTCTCGGGTTATAAAGAATAAAGAAGGGAAAAGTTAATCTTCCAAAATGAAGCAGCAAAATCTTCTCAGGTAAAAGTTATTAGAACCGCGGACAAGCGGGCCATCACACTGCTCTGACCTTATCAGTCCGTTTGTATCCTATTATTTGATTCGCTCTTGTTGCTTATGACAGAACAGCTAATCACAATGATCTTGAAAAGATTATTTTATTCGCTTATGTCTAAAACAGCGAATCTCTTTAAAAACAGGCTGTTGTTTTCACTACACTGCATTGTTATATTTTGTAAAAGTTGTACCCGCCAGCTGGCGACTGACACTGTTACATGTACTCGCCAACGCCGACTTTTATGAGAATAAAAATTGGTGCTTGCATTTGGTGCTTGGTGAGTGTTAATTTTAGGCCCTGTATAGATACATATATATATATGCACATACATATATATACAGAATTTTCCCCTCCAATCGGTGATTTTATGGAATTGCGCTCTAACGCTAATTTGCCCTGTTCAGTAAATCTGGCCTCAAATGTATTATGAACTACTTATCATTGAAAAATGTGTCACTTTGTGCAAATTTTGGACTGAACCCCAAATCAAAACGTCTCGGTTAAGTACAGGTGCATCTCAATAAATTAGAATGTCGTGGAAAAGTTAATTTATTTCAGTAATTCAACTCAAATTGTGAAACTCGTGTATTAAATAAA
>JAFVLL020008510.1:0-31478 GCA_021397915.2 Tor tambroides
GAATTGAGTTAGAAGTTATGGATTTGTGTTTAGAGTTTCGCAAAAAAGAGACATAATTTCAAGAAATGTGTTTAAGCAATCGAGAAAAACTGTAACATCCATGGAACCTTTCCATTTCATTCCATTCTTTATAGTTGAAAAAGGTTCTTTAGATTTATTTGTTCTTCACACTAAGAGGAAAATGGTTCTTTTAAGAAGAGTTCAGTTCTTTGGGGAACCTTGCATGGTTCTTCTAAAGAATCGCCCCTTCTGATTTGCATTCTGGACACAAGGCCACTACTTCCTGTCCATGCTCAGTTTGTTACCTCTGACATTGCATCATCTATCTGCTTGAGCTCTTCATAGTGATCACGGGAGTCCCTCAAAGGCTGAACCATGATCTCCTCAATCTGTGGAAAGAGCTGAACACAGACACAGTATCTCTATATGTTACGTAACTTCAGTTCAAAGTTTCAGTTCATAGGTCAGTCTGTATAACGGGTGTACAAACCTTCATGACGGTCTCAAACATTGGAATGAGGACGAATTTAATGAAGCCAATTTGTGCAGTTGGTTTGGTGACTTTATCACGATCCATAAATGGAGCCACAGGAAGACCTTCTGACTTTTCCCGGTCACTCTGCCAAAACAAACCAAAACGCAAGCTATAACACACAATAGAGTCCAAAGGGCTGATCAAATCAAAATCTCCAAGTTCTATGGGAAATAATCAGAAATGTTAAACAAAAGAAATTAAATATTTAGGGTGTCCATGCTGATTAAAAGAAAAGCAAAAAATCATACTGACCCCAAACTTTTGAACGGTAATGTAAGCATATTGTGAAATAATAGAAGCATAATAGTAAGCTTTTTACCATATTCATTTTCAAAGCACTTGTAAGCAGAAGCTGCTTGTATTGAGGTACCTGGATGAAGTACTCTTCCAGGAGACAGTCCACCCACGGCTCTGCCACATCAGTGGGTCTGACCTCGTTGGAGATGTCACAACACTTGATCAACACCATCTTCAGCTGTAAAGACACAGACTTGCTTATACAAGACAAAGCCAACAAGTTTTGAGCAGGCAATTGAAGTCATAGCAGGAAACACATACGCATTTAACATGCTCCTCATTGGTAAAGTCAAAGTTGTCCACTTTTTGTTTGAAGGAGTCCAGTATCTCTCCATGCCTGGCCATATCCGTCGCCAGGATAAGAGTTATGATCGCCTTCAACAGACACCAAAAAATACATTCAGGATTGTTTAGGATGGCCAGCAGATTTTGAACTACAGTCAAACAAAAAATTATTCAGACACTAGATATATATATATATATATATATATATATATATATTTTTTTTTTGTACTAGTGGGTGCAGGACACTAGTTCATTTATGTAAGTAAGGATAGCAAAATAAAGTAAACTGTGACATATACCCACTACCATTAAAACTGATACAAATTTGGGACAAAAATTATTCAGACACTTTGACCTGACCATGTTTTGCTTAAGTGTTTTTCTTTAATTGCTAATGTGACATTTTTACATCAAAATAAAGCATTTCTTGGTAATTGGTTGACCAAAATTGGTATTATCTAATTGTGTACTTAAATTTAACAGCTGACAGCTATTCAACCTAATTCATCACATACCTTTCTATCAAAGTTATCTGTCATTATCAAGATGAATTTGTTCTGACATAGTTTAACTCTGAGTTTTTGTCATATTTTATTACCATTTTCTAAACTATAGTGAATAAACACTGATAATGTAAGAAATGTTGAAGGTGTCTGAATAAATTGTGGTTTGAATGTTTAATGTAGGTGATCAGTATGACCTTTTCTTTGTTACTAAAAAATGTTTCTGATAAATGCTGTTCTTTTGAACTTTCTATTCAGCAAAGAATCTTAGACAGCAAAACTGCTTTTAAAATGAATAATAACAATAAATGTCTCTTAAGCAGCAAATCAGCATATTAGAATGATTTCTGAAGGATCATGTGACACTGAAGACTGGAGTAATGATGCTGAAAATACAGCTTTGCCATCACAACAATAAATTACATTTTAAAATACATTAAAATAGAAAAATGTTCTTTTCAATTGTAACATTAGGCTACTCGATAATATTACTGTTTTCACTGTATTTTGGATCAAATATTGGATCAAATAAGGCTGCCTAAGAGACTTCTTTCAAAAACCAACAGCAAGCCTTTGAACACTAGCGTAACTGCTTTCATGAAGCTATGAAAGAGCACCATCTGAGCACTACAGTGTTCCTATGTAGAAACTGTATCTGCCACATGAAGTGTATGTATGATGGATTGGAATTACCTGTCGTATCTGTTTGAAGGAGTCAGGCTCCACGTTGGCGAAAATATTGCACTCGGGCATAGAGAGGATCTGGAAGGCCACAGCACAGTGATGGTTCTCCAGTGGAGAGATGTCATTATAGCGCACGGCCAGCTCAGTTCGAGCATTAATCTGGTACCTGGTTACAGATGGCAAATCTTTGAGCAGTTCCTATACTGTATAAATTCTAGATGCATCGGCAAACTGCTGCATATGATAGCACAGTCAGTGTTGTCAGAGGTATTGTTCTCTGAGAGCGTGGGCATGTCAGTGACATACGTGTTGTTGTATCCCGGGTGGTCCAGGTCATGACACACGGCTGCAGTCATCAAAATGCACATGTCTGTCATAGTCAGCCTCTCCTAGGGAACAAAAGCAAGTAGCATGTTGATCTGACAAATGCACACAAGCACACTCTCTAAAGGACATGACCTCACCTGAAGGTTACACAGATGGATCATTCCATACATCATCTGGCTCACGCAAAAACAGTGGCGGAAGTTGTGGAAAGGGTTGTCGCGGTAGTTTTCTTGAATTGCAAGCTAGAGACACAACCGGTGAGTCTTCAAGTCTAGTGCTCTAGTTAATTCAGAAATTAAATATGCAGGAAAGCACATCTTACCAGCCATCTTTTGAGAGTTATGGGGTTAATGTTGAACTCCTTAACCAGTCCAAGGTCATGATACATATACTCCAGACAGCTAAGCATCTGTAGATAGTATTCATTTAATCAACAAACACAATTCATCACATGACCAGTGTGCCTGATAAAACAACTAATGCTGATAAGCACAAAATTCATTTTTATCACCATTTTAGCTGTAGTGTGTTATGCAATATTTAAAATTAATATAGTTTAAATGTACTAAATTGGGACATCAGCATTTCAAATGTTTAATTGCAAATATACTTAAATACATGACAAAACAGGATAGAAATAATAGAACTGATGATAGAAGTGATAGAATTACATGAAAGTGTATTTTAGTTTACTATAAATGCTTGTTGGCAGTACACTTTAACCATATTTCAAAGACAATATAAATAATTATGCAATTACATATAAAGCTGTACTTAAGTCCTACTTAAGTGGGTCAAAAAAGTACTCACATTTAATATAAATTTAAAATAAAATAAAATTTTATTTGTTTGAAATTAACATGCCATTCATTGTCCTTAAGTGTGATTAAGTGTTTATTTTTTTAATCTGTCCTATGTTGGTTGGTTTATTTTTTAATTAAAAAAAAAAAAAGAAATAAGAAAACTGATACTTAAGTGAAACACAGCTGTAATTCCCTATACCGGGAACTTCTACAAAAATAAAAACATGCATGTCTCAAGATAGCTTGAACACCAAAAAGTATGACAAACCTCATTATGTTCCCAATGCCATACATCAAAGGTAGGCTTTTTCAGAGCCTCTATAGTTTCCTGAGAAAGTGTGTACTGCACAAACACAAAACACAGCATTAATTATGATTATAACAGCACTGCAATGATTTTATTTGGCTGCAGTGCGTAAGCCAAGAAACATAAAGAGTTTTTGTTTGTTTGTTTACTTATTTATTTTACCTTTGGGTAGCTTGGGACATCTCGCCTAGGAGACAGTTTCTTCCCATCATCAGTAAAATTGTATTTGCAATTGCAGTTCACTCTGGTTGTAAGAGATAAACAACCAATTAACCAATTTCCTAATGGAATTACTGTGCAAAAAAATAAATAATAAAATAAAATAAAATAAAATAAAATAAAATAAAATAAAATAATAGTTGTTCTTACCTCACTCCTCCTCTAGAGGTCATTTCATCCCTTAATTTTTTCAGATCATTTTTACACTTCTCAATTTCCACCACTTTAAGTCCTTCCACTGTAACAATACAAAGACTATTAGCTCACAGCATCAGGTGTGAGTTGTGGCATGCATTAGCCCTCAGAGATTCACTCACACTCCACTCTCTTCTCCAGCATGGCCAGTCTGTTGGTCACTTCAGTCTTCAGTTCATTGATCCTGAAAGCCCTGAAACAAATATTACATTCATTACTCAAATGGTTCAGGTCATACTTAGAAGGGAGAGGTTATTATGTGAGTATAGGAGAGCATAAGTCTAAGTGGACGTCCATGACATGCGGAGTCCCACAAGGCTCAATTCTTGCACCACTCTTGTTTAGCCTGTATATGCTCCCACTAAGTCAAATAATGAGAAAGAACCAAATTGCCTATCACAGCTATGCTGATGATACCCAGATTTACCTAGCCTTATCTCCAAATGACTACAGCCCCATTGACTCCCTCTGCCAATGCACTGATGAAATTAACAGTTGGATGTGCCAGAACTTTCTTCAGTTAAACAAGGAGAAAACTGAAGTCATTGCATTTGGAAACAAAGATGAAGTTCTCAAGGTGAATGCATACCTTGACTCTAGGGGTCAAACAACTAAAAATCAAGTCAAAAATCTTGGTGTGATTCTGGAGACAGACCTTAGTTTCAGTAGTCATGTCAAAGCAGTAACTAAATCAGCATACTATCATCTCAAAAACATTGCAAGAATTAGATGTTTTGTTTCCAGTCAAGACTTGGAGAAACTTGTTCATGCCTTTATCACAAGCAGGGTGGATTATTGTAATGGTCTCCTCACCGGCCTTCCCAAGAAGACCATTAGACAGCTGCAGCTCATCCAGAACGCTACTGCCAGGATTCTGACTAGAACCAGAAAATCTCATTTACTCGTTTATAAATCACTCAATGGCCTAGGACCTAAATACATTGCAGATATGCTCACTGAATATAAAACTAACAGACCACTCAGATCATTAGGATCGAGTCAGTTAGAAATACCAAGGGTTCACACAAAACAAAGGGAGTCTGCTTTTAGCTATTATGCCGCCCGCAGTTGGAACCAGCTTCCAGAAGAGATCAGATGTGCTAAAACATTAGCCACATTTAAATCCAGACTCAAAACTCATCTGTTTAGCTGTGCATTTGTTGAATGAACACTGTGCTACATCCGAACTGACTGCACTGTATTTTATGTATAATCATTTTTATTTCTAACTGTTCTAAATTAATTTTAAATACATTTTTAAATAATTTTAAATGTTTTTAAATTTCTGGTTTTATTGTTGTGATTATTTGATTTTTTTTATGATTATTTTACTTCCTTTTATGAAAAGCACTTTGAATTACCATTGTGTATGAAATGTGCTATATAAATAAACTTGCCTTGCCTTGCCTTGCCTACCATGCACACACTGATGTGAATCATACCATTTACTTTACAACAAATACACATAACTTACCTGCTGAACTGCTCTGCCACTTGTGACAGGACGTTCTGGAACATGTCTTCCTTCTCTTTTGAGGGGAATAAAAAGTTGTTTAAAGGGTATGTTACTGTAAGTTACCTTATTTCTAATCTAGTTTTACTTAACACGTCTAATTAGCGTTGCCTTTGGCTAATTATGTACAATTTAATGAGTACAATTTTTTCCATACCTCCTCCTTGGTTTGTGGAATGAGGCATAACCTTATATAAGTTGCTTGAAACAAAGTAAGAAAAAAAGCAAAACAATGAATGCTTCTGAATTATTCATTAAATTACAATGATATAATAATTATAATATTAATATTACTATGTTGAATTCATACTTTGGTGTGTTTGCAGGCATGGTAGGGTCAATAGATATCATTGCTCCTTCTGAGTCAATCAGAAGTATAGCCGTGTTTCTGGAGAAACATGAGAACAACATATTTGAGACACTTTTGAGATGATAATCTGCATTAAACACTATGAGAAGATACTGACCTGGCAATATTGGATGATGAACAAAGAAGTTCCTTAATATCACATGGGCTACAGTGTCGACTGAAAATCACCTACACCATGAGAGATCATACATGACAACTAAGTGAGCAATTTTCTTAATGAGATGATGAAGAAGTAGAAATATCTATGAAGAAGTCTTGTTATCAGTGAGGCATTGAATATGTCATCATGACGCTGTGGCTCTAGTGAGCTCTAGATTTGCCCTTGGCAGGTGTCACAAGTGCTTGTTTGTGTCAAAGGCACCTGTCACCCACAATGACCCTCAATATATTTTTAACACAAGTATTATCCTAAAAAGCATGCCTGTCTTAAAATACATGAAATGATATAGCCTTTAAGGATAATAATATTAATATTAATCAAATGCGGTCCGTATTATACAAGTAGTTACTGGTCAATTTTTTTTAAAGAAAATAAATTAATATTTTACTAATTACAATACTAATACAATACAATACTAATGAATAAAATAAGAATTCATCAATGATGGATTAAATTGATCAAAAGTGACAGTATTTCTGTTTCAAATAAATGCTGTTCTTTTGAAATTTTTTATCTCGAGCTCAGAAAAATATTATGCAGCAAAGCTGTTTTCATAATAATAAGAAATCTTTCTCGAGCTGCAAATCAGACTTCTGAAGGACATTTTACACGGAAGACTGGAGTAATGGCTGCTGAATGTTCAGCTTTCATCACAGAAATAAATTACATTTTAAAATATATCCAAATAGCAAAATAAATGAATAAATAATAACATTTCATGATATTTTTTTTTGTATCAGATAAATGCAGCTGTGGTGAGCATAAGAGAATTATGTTCCAAAACAATACAAATCTTATCGACCTCAAACCATTGAACAGTACTGTATATACAAACAGAAACCACATCTTACAATCTCAATTCTGCGGAGATTGTCTGTGGTTGCTCTAAAAAATATTTGAACATGTTAGCTGTAAAGTATCAAACCAATGGCATTGTTCAAATAGTGTTCAAAATGAAGACAAATTGTGCAGTGATCATTTCTATTTGTTGAACTTTGGTAAACCATATTCATAGATAATGTGATGAACTACTCTTGTGGTTACTCTTGACACTTGTGTGAACTTTTAGAGAATTGCTTGAAGCTATTGCAACACCAGTCTATTAAAAAAAGTTAGTTCAGAGAAGCTCTAGCATAATTTATGAATGTATGACATTCATACATTGTATGTGCCTCCAAATACTTTTAATGTTCATTGAATGTTTGGATGAAATCCTGACATATCTAATCATATATTAGCAATTGCACTTGCAATTAAAATGCATCTCACTTTGATGGGATCTTAAACATACAGCTTTTATATTTGAAATCTTGAGACTCACCCTTTGCACCTTTCCATCCACATCCAAATAAATAGTTTTAGGAGCATAAGATGATGAACTCGACCCCATGATGACCTCTGATACTGATGATGCTTTAGCAACAGTTACACAATCTATAGCTATACCTTCTCAGGACCAGCAAATGACACTTTAAAACAAATAAGCAAATTTAGTTACTTTCAACTGCTGATTTCAAAGTGTAACTATGGCACTAAAACAGGCATTTGCAGAGTGATAATTGACAGAGCATAAATAAAACCTATTGCCTTACCTCAGCATGTGCCATTAAACCTGGTGCAGCCGCTCACTCCGAGATGCTGACGGATGCGGTCGGCTTCGGCAGGAGTCACAGCTCTGCCCTTTAAGTAGGCTATCACTCACTCCCCTGCTCTCCAGCGTTGCCAAGGAACTGTTAGAGCAGAGAGCTGACTATGTACTCCATGTCATCTACTGCTTGGAGGCGACACACGTATCCATTACAACACTGTTCCTTTTCATGACACATACAATATCTACCCAAACATACTCAAAAAAGAATGCTTGAATGCTTGCTGTCTTAACTTGTTACCATTTTTCCTTGTGCTTCATCAATTATGATTACAAATTTCATTTAGAATTATGTTTGTGTGTGTATAATTCTAAATAAAATTTATACACATTATTGATGATTTACACACACACACACACACACACACACACACACACACAATGTACTGAAGATTATTTGTTATATCATATACTGTAAATAATAAATAGCTAGTTTATTAAATATTCACTAAAATTACCACAGGTTCTATGACATGCATGTTTAGAGAGAACAGGATAATTTCACATTTTCCTTAACTCATAGACTACATAAAATCTGCCTGCCGTAGTGTCTTTTTTTTGCCATCAGAAATTTAAAAAGTGAGTAAAAGTTAGTAAAAGTCTTCATTAGCTTCAAAATCTTGAGTTACAACTTAATGAAATTGCTTTCATGAATTATGCCATCAGTTAAATAATAAAGATAATACACTAATTCAAGGTACACAAATAATAAAGGTACACTGTTCAGGGTCAGTAAGTCTTTTTGAAAGATGCCTCTTTTGATTATCAAGCCAACAATTATTTATAAAATACATTAAACAGTAGTATTGTGAAATATCATTAGAAATGAAAAAATATCTGGTTTAATATATCTTAAAATTAATTTATTCCTGTGGTGGCAAAGCTTCATTTTTGGCAGTCATTACTCCAGACTTCAGTGTCACATGATCCTGTAATTATTCTATTATGCTGAAGAAACATTCGATTGTGCAGCTTTATATTTTTTTGTGCATGCTTTTTCAGGATTCTTTGATGAACAGAAGGTTTTAAAAAACAGCATTAGAAAAAATAGAAATAGAAATTTTTGTAACTGTGTTCTTATTGTTAGGTTTAATTAATTTAATGTGTCCTTGCTAAAATAAAAATAATTTCTTTCAATAAATAAATAACTCACTGACCACAATCTTTTAAATGGTAGTTTAGATTTTAATCAAAGAGTATAATTTTCAAAAATATCAGGTTAGGACAAATCGAACATTTTAAAATATATACAGTTATAATTCATTAATTAATCCATTAATTACAAAATTATGATTTCTGTTGTCCAAAACAATGGCGTTACACTTTCATGTTATCTTGTACATTTTTACTGTTTAATTAATTTTTCAGTGTTTTACTGTTAAAAATTTGTAGTATCGTAACAACTTGCCCCATACCGTATCATGACATATTTTTTTATAATCAATAAATTAACAAATCAATAAAGAAAAAAAAAAAGTAATGACTAATAACACAGCTTTTAAACTAATGGAAAGACACTGTGTTCAAGAATCATTAACGTCTCCAGAAATGATTTATCACAGAGCATTATTCTACAGATATGACTGTTTTCCTTTCACACAATTTCTCATTTTGACAGAAACTGATATTATCTATACCCTAAAGCTAGAAAACTAGCTACCAGTAACGTACGTCCATACATACAAAGCCTCAGAGAATAAAGCTGAGAGGTTCTCTTGGGATGCTTGGAGCTACCTGGTATTTTAATGAAGTTGAGAGTGATTAAAGTGTGTATGTACATGAATATGACCTCAATATCTACTGAAATACATATTCAGGCTCAAAGCGAAGATTCACAGCTAGCCAGGCCAATAACAAACAGGAAATGTACTCGAATAGGAAACGCACAAATGATCACACAGATAAAAGGACAAAGCACCGATGGCATATTTTAATGCTAGAAAAATGGTACATTTGTATTGAGCAGTCACTAAAAACATCCTGTTTTAAAATGAAGAAGCTTAGTGATCCTGTTGTGTTTGTCCCGCTCAGGCCACGTGTGGACGAGGGTGTGTGTAACTCTCCTCCTCCTTCACTGCAGCAGCTGAGCTTTGTTCCATTGTCAGTATAAAAGGATGAAAGTCTCATGTTACAATTTTCATATAAAATAACCCTTAGGCATAAAAAGGCTTGGTGTGTTGCATCAATCCATGGTCCCTTTTTGTCGTTACGCTGCAGGTAATTTTCCGTCACAGGTGTGATATTCTCTTGTTCGACGGGCGGCTCAGATCTCTTTGAACCTGAAAGAAAAGAGCAGATGAAACCACTGCAAACACATGGTGCAAAATTAAACGCTTCCCTTTTAATCATCAGATTCTAGCAGTGGAAAAAAAAAAAAATACAAACAAGACCAAATAATTACCGCCTGCTCATTTGACAAAATGTCTAAAGTGGATAGTGGAGACCATTAGTGTAATGAATGCATTTAAATGTAATAAAAAAAGCACAAAAAAGGCTTAGTACAATCCAAGTTTTTTTTTTTTTTTTTTTTTTTTTTTTTTTAAATGGATAATTCATAACCAGGTTTTGTTCAAGCCAAAAATTGACTGATAATTATAAGGGTGTCAGAGACGTAATGATATTGCACTTGAAGTGCATACATCATTTTCCACCTCGACACACAGATCTCTGCCAGTCATTTGGGAACACAGTGAAAACTAATAAATCCCGAGGTGGGTCGCAGCCTCTTAGAGTAATTGTGATTGCCTTGCAACCACTAAAAATAGCCTCCACTGAATTATATTGAAGGCAGGAAGGCCCAATTAATTCAAGTACAGCGTCTCTTTGGTCATGACGTTCTACATTTTTAGCAGCCACTAATATCAAGCACATGTAATGGCAATCAGCACCACTATTTAAAAGCCACTAGCTAATAATAGAAGGTCAAATATAAACCTAAATGAAGTCATCTGCCAATAACGTCACAGCATGGAAAATTTTGCCCTTGAAAAAAATACATACGGTACCATTCAAAAGTTTGTAATAATTACGATTTTTATATTTCTATAGTCTCTTATGCTCACAGTAATAGCTGTAATATTGTGCATTATTACTACATTGATCTATTTTAATGTATTTTAAAATGTTATTTATTCCTGTGATGGTAAAACTGAATTTTCAGCATCATTACTCCAGTCTTCAGTGTCCCATGTTCCTCAAGAAATCATTCAAATATGCTGCTTTGCTGCTCAGTTATTATTTACACTCAGCAAAGGTTATTATTATCAATGTTGATAATATGTTTGCTGCTTTACAATTTTGTGATAACTGTGATTCTTTTTTTTCAGGATTATTTGATAGTGTGCTCAAAAGAACAACATTTATTTGAATTAGAAATCTTTTGTAATATTACATTTAGTAACATTAAGTGACTTGCAATCAAAACCAACAAACGAGCAACAATATGTAAGTGCTGTGACAAGTCTTGGTTAGTCTAACACAGTAAATGTATCAAGGGTTATTTTTTATAATGAATGAAATAGAATATAGAATGCGAGTGTTAATAAAAGTAGTTTGAATAAAAACAGAATAGAGAGTGCAACTGTTAGAGTCTTTGTCACTTCACTAATTTACTGCATCCTGGCTAAAAAAAAGAAAAAGAAAAAAGTGTTAATTTATGTTTTATTTTTCTGTAGTGTAACATTGTTTTCACAAACACATTAAGCATTATCCACACTGATAATAATAGTAAATGTTTCTTGAGCATCAAATCAGCATATTAGAATGATTTCTGAAGGATCATGAGACACTGAAGACTGGGGTAATGATGCTGAAAATTCAGTTTTGCCATCACAGATATATATTACATTCTAAAATATATTCAAATAGAAAATGGTTACTTTAAATTGCAATAATATATTACAATATTACAGTATTTTTCATCAAATAAATACAGCCTTGGCGAGCAATAGGAGTCATTTTTCAAACACAAAAATAAATTAATTAAAAAAATTCCTAATTATTCCAAACTTTTGACCAGTAGTGTATATAGTGTATTTATATGAATGGACCTTCTTACATAATTCACCATAAACGCAAAGAACAAGAGTGAATTAGGGATGTTCACCCTCTCAGCCTTGTAGTGTATCCGCACCATCCTCTGATCTCCTTATACACGAGCCTGGACAACAGCTACACAAACAAGAACAAGAGGAGACAGTGAAACACCAGCCTGAAAACACACGTTCATCATGAGAACAGATATTTTGCTATTATTTATTGGATAATATGTGACCCTGGACCAGTCGTACCACAAAACCAGTCGTAAGGGTCAATATACATGTATACATCTGAAAGCTGAATAAATAAGTTTCCATTAATGTATGGTTTGTTATGACAGCACAATATTTGGCTGAGATATGACTATTTGAAAATCTGGAGTCTGAGGGTGCAAAAAATCTAAATATTGAGAAAATCGCATTTAAAGTTGTCCAAATAAAGTTCTTAGCAATGCATATTACTAATCAAAATTAAGTTTTGATATATTTACGGTTGGAAATTTACAAAATATCTTCATGGAACAGATCTTTACTTAATATCCTAATGATTTTTGGCATAAAAGAAAAATCGATCATTTTGACCCATATTGACCCATGTATTGTTGGCTATTAGTACAAATATAACTGTGCTACTTATGACTGGTTTTGTGCTCCAGGGTCACATACTATAAATAACAATAAAAATCAACAACATTAATAATAACAAAAATAATAATACACATCAGCTTTAGTCTCACCAGACAGGCCAGCACATCAGCAGCAATGAGCATATAGAAAACGTTATTCCAACCGGTGGGAGAGATCAGACCAGCCAACAGAGGTCCAACAGCGGCACCTAGAGCCCATTAAACACATTACACAACATGTGACTGCCATCACAGGACAGTGTGAAGTTTTCAAAACAAACACTGGTTTCGGAATGTTACATTTAAATTGACTGTCAATAACCTTTTAAAAAGTTGCTCGATTCACAAATGTAATACTCACTGACAGGTTATAACACAAAGTGCATTCAATGTCACACATTCCCTGCATACCTATTGATCCAGTGCCATCAATAATGGCGGTCACAGTGGACAGTGCTCTGGAGTTCCCTCTCAGGCACTCATGGGTTCCCTAAAAGATCAAAAAACATTATGAAATGTTCAGCCCAAAATGCTTGTTGCGTTACAAAATAGTTTATTGATCAGTTATTGACGGCAGGACTTGTAGGCAGGTTCCGACATATCTGTTTTGAACCTTTTTTTTAAGACTTTACAAATATCCATGTGAAGAGCACACGGAGAAAAGGTGCCCAGTGCTTACTAGGTCAGCTGACACAGCAGTGGTGATGAGGGCGTAGGGTCCATTCACAAGAGCACCACACCACAGCAACATGCCTGCAGGTCCGAAAAGGGCAGAGGAGGAGATACGGCCAAAAAAAAAAAAAAAAAAAAGAGATTTTGTTCATTTTGTTTATCTGTTGTCAATATGGCACTTATTTCATAATTCACAAGATCATCTGATCCCCTTATACTTAACATTATACAATATTATGATGACTTGTGATTTTTCAAAGGCAAACTTAAGGTTTAAAAATTGATTTTACTTAAAAAAAAAAAACTGGTCCCACTTTATATTAGGTGGCCTTAACTACTATGTACTTACTTACTGTGCTCATATTGTATTGCAAATCATTTTTGCTGCTATTGAGGTGCGATACGGGTAAGGTTAGGGACAGGTTTGGTGGTATGGGTAGGTTTAAGGGTGGGTTAAGGTGTAAGGGATAGGTCAACAGTATAATTATAAATGTAACTACAGAAATTAATTACAGATGTAATTACATACAGGTATTTTTTTTAATATAAGTACAATGCAAAACATGTATGTATAATACATGTATAATGCAAAATAAGTTGCATTGTATCAAATTATTAATTTATATGTAAGTACATAGTAGTTAAGGCCACCCAATATAATGTGGGACCAAAAAAACTTTGATCTGATGATTCAGACTGAAATGCATCCAAAAATTGATTTAACCAACTTTGGAAAAAAAAGTGCATCTGTCCAAACAAAACAAAAAAACAAGAAACAAAAGCCATGTACTCCATACTCACCAATGGTGGTTGGCAAGCCGTTCTGCCCGATCTTATTGTACAGGAACAGCTTGAGGAAGAAAAGCAAACATGAATAAGCAGCAGATCTCAAAGGAAAGAGAAACCCATCCATGCGTTTACACAGGTTCACAGGTAAACTCGAGCTTGAGGGTTTTGTGTGAACAAGATTACAGATGTCTGTAAAAACTCTGAGCAAACTTCAAGATTTACTGACAACACTTCAGATTCTGTAGCTGCGCAAAACTACCCAGCTTTGCTCTTTTTTTTTTTTTTTTGCTCAGACGAATAGTACTCTAGGAAGCAGAATCTGTTACAACAAACATTTACAGTGCCACTGGACATAAGCATTGCACATTAAAACTGAAATAAACTACCAAGCGTAAATTTTACGGTCCATAAAGCTATCAAACAAACATGCATGTGTTTTAATAATGCTTTTACATACTCTTAATAGATGAAATCAATCTGCAACATCTTGTTGAAACAGATGTTTGCATTTTGCCCAAAGTCTGAGAAAAGAAAGAAAGAAAAAAAAGAGAACAGTTTGACTAACCATAGGAGCAGCAATGATCAACATGGCACAGCAAGTAGTCGCTCTGCCTCCACTGTAGTCAGATATCAATCCAGCCAGGATGCCACCTAACACAGAAAAAAAAACCTTATAGTACCACCAATCTCAAGAATCACCTTTAGATATTTCTTATTCCTATAAATAATTTAAATACCACATACTTACCCACAATTCCTCCAACATCAAACAGCGTAGACAGGTCCCCAGCTTCTTTAGGATCAAAATTAGCTAAGAGAGAGCAGACTCAGTGACTTTTTTTGACAGTTCATTTGTGCCAAGAACCGAGCAAATATGAGAGAAACCGAGAACCGAGAACCCAGAAATATGAAGGATTCTTACCAACATTAGCGATGTATAAAGGAAGCCAGTAGAGGAAGGTGTAGCTGACCAGTTTGGCAAAAAGCAAACACAAGGAGAACTCCACCACACCCTGCAGGAAGAAAACAATATTCAATATTCAATGACACGGATCGAATCAGGAGCACACAAAAAAAAAAAACAATAAAAAAAAAACAATATCAGGACATGCATAGCAACAACTGAATGTAAATAATACTGTTCTCTATCAACTTGTAACCAAATTTGCAACATCATATTGCCTAATTTCTAACATTAGGATGAATTGCTTATTTTGTAGCATTCCTCATGTAAATTACTTCGCACAAAGAAGCAACTGTTAAATAGATAAACGTAAATCCAAAAATTGTCTGACAAATGACCCAAACAGAGTACTGTGTTTAAAGGCCATTAGATAAGACTTTTAATCTTTTAAGAACAGATTTAATTAAATATTTAATCTTAAAAATGTTATTATTTGAAGAAAAAATAACGTTTAGGTTGGGAAAGCAAAAGCATGATTTTTGATCCAAGAACTCCAGACACTTCACAGGATTGGCTCCTCTCTCAGTCTCTTCAAAATAACACCTTATATTCGCTGATTAACAGCTGTGGGTGTAAAACTGAGAATAACAGGTCACTCACAGGAATCCTGAGCGCTCCGCAGAAGCTGATGGGTTCTGTGTGATCCTCCACCGTCTCCACGGCTGTGGAGGTGTTGGCGCTGAAGATCTCCTCGTTACTGGACGAGTTCCTCAGTAGAGGCTCCTGCTCTACACTCTCCTAAACACATTACAGCCTGTTAGTGTTATATCAACGAAGATAAAAAAGTGTTTTTTAAAGGAAGAACATTAAGTGACAGTACTTTAAGTACATACTTAAGGGTGGAATACACTACATAACGTTTGCACATATTTTTGCCCCAATTTTCAGTCTGGAGGAGTCAATGCCATTTGCTGAAAGTCACAGATTTTGGGCAATCAAGAGTGTCACAGAAAATCACAGTGTGGGAACAGACTCAGTATTTTGGGCTTCAGTCAGAGGATAACAAACATATTCGATATTTTGATCTGATTTTAGAACAAAGACCGTTTTTACTGGTCATGTGTCTCCTATCAACATTTACATTGCATTTAATCATTTAGCAGATGCTTTAGAGATGCTGTTTTGAGGGTCATTTTTAATAAATAAAAAGAAAACAAGTAGACAGAATAGAAATAGAATAGAGTGGCAGTGTCAACATTTTGCATATTTTGCTTAGTTTATGATCCTCACTCGTTAGTTTTTCCTATGTCAGCAAGTGCATGATGCCTAGAGTTTAAAATCTGTTCAGATTTTAAGTTATCCTGCTGTATCACCTGTTTAGGATCAGTGATGATCATTTGGGCTTTATGCTTTAAGAGACTCTTCTAGCCTTTTGACATTTGCATATAAATTACAGACCTGGTCCCACATTCTACATTTATATGGGTGCTAAATTGCCAATGGTTTTCCCCCACTATCAAGAAGATGCTAAACAGATCAGCTCTCTGGTCTCCCCTCGGACTTCAAACACATTCCAAAGAGAAGTAAATGACCCCCAGTGCCAGGCACCAACGGCCTGACTAAACCAGTGGACTTACCTCTACAAACACAATACACATCTCTCTCTCTCACACACACACACACACACACACACACACACATAAAGACATTTTCTTTATTTAGGCCATATATAAGCAGTTATACATGTATCTGGTATATGCATGTGTTGTATGTTCCCCTATTATATTAGCCTAGTTACAACTCTTTATTTGTATTATTTAGACTCTAAACGCCTATATTCAAGTGTTTGAGTGTATCTCTGCTTTAATATCTTTTAGAGGTTTCTTTCTTGGTATCAAAATGATCTCTTTATTTCTCAAACAATGATGTACACTATGTGATCATGAAATGCATCATACAGTTTTTACTATGCTTTGAAGTAAAACTGCACCAACTCTCCAGACCAGCAATAAAAATACAAATGGGCCACAAACCGAGACAAAGAAAGTTTCTCCGGCTCAAAATTCATGCCTCTGATTGGCTATTCCACCCAAAAGGTGGGTGTGGCTAGGAACTATCAAAAGTCTCTAACTCAGACTAATCGTAGCTCAAAACTCTTCTTCTTGGGACGGACAAGCTCCAAGACTCTGCAAAACTCTCCTCTTGAGTTTAACCTTCTGGCAGTTTTACCTTCAAGTAACTTTGTCGACTCGCTGTGGACTTTCCTATCTTCAGAAGAACCAGAGGAAAATCTCCAGCTCACTCCTAAAGAAATCATCAAGAACCTCTTGTCTACCGCATCAGGACTCTTGTTCAGCAACAAAACCAATGCAAGTAACCGTTTACAACTATTTAGATGCGTGTTTAAGTTTGAGCCCCCTTTTAAGGTGAATTTTGATTCTCTGATGATTCTCATTAGGTTGTGGTTAATTGATGTGAAATACTGCCATTCTTTTGCTCTTCTCTCTCTCTTCCTTACTTTCCTTCATTCTGTATATATGCGTTTTGCTTAATTTAGTTGTATGTTAGCTATAGTCCCATTTATTAAATCCCTTATATTCACAATTGATTGTCTCTGTGTCTTGCTCACGATTCGAAGTCACTGAATGCTGCTCCTTGCTACATGCTAAACTACTGCTAGTACTGCATAAAGTAGGAAAGCTATTGTTCCTTGGCCAGGAAAATAATCTTTCCTAGAATTGATAATTATATTGTCTGTTCGGTGGACGGAAAGATCAAATAATTGTAATATCGATTCTGCTACAGTTAATTCTAAGATCTAATCTAAATATTTGTTATTAATTATAACCAGTTATAATTAATTATAAATATTTCCCTTTTGAGCTAATTTGCTACACCAGCCTTTAATCATTGAGACCAACATAGTTAATCACATAGATCAAAAGATTTCAACAGCTTTATCATAGCTCTTCTCACGCTTGTAAACTCGTGCAGGTTGTTACATGTGATTTCTCTCTGATCACAATTACTTCTGCTTTCAATTCTCAGGTCATTTCTCAACCAAATTCACTACAGTGTTGTGAAGTACAGGCGCACAATATGACAATGTTACATTCACTGGCTCAATTCTCTTGCTGCAAAAAATGTATTGGACAAATGTACTGCAAATACTTAATTTTGCTTTCAGTTTGGCAAAAAAAATGTTATTGATTGTAACCAAATGGCAGCAAATGAGTTTTCACATAATCAATTTGCAAATAATGAAACTTTGGAAAATCACAAAAACAAAACACAAATGGGAGGGGAGCACTGCTGTTTAGCTGGTTATTCAAGGTTTAGGTGAAATAATGATACTGTAACATATGCAGGTCATAGAGTCAAACTGCTAAATATTTCGCATAGATTTTAAATTGTAAGTGAACTCACATGGTGTTGTGGTGGAGTACAGTTCACATCTTCAGGTTCTGTAAAAAATAAATAACGTTGTGATTTAGGTAGCACTCTTTTCCCACAAAATGAATCTTGAGTATGTTGAAAATATCTTTTATATCTGCAGATAAAGTTAATATTGTGTTTGTGTTGTCTTTATTTAATTTCTAACACACCCATCTGATCTAGGTTGGAGTAATGGAAAATTTATGTGCATGTAATTTAGTTGCACGATCCTTGTTTTTTGTTTCCCTTCTGTTCCTGTCTTTGTAAACAGCCCCACAGGCATATAATAGCAAATTTCCCTCCAATCTAAGGTGTGACTTACTTTCAACCAGGAACAAAAAGCAGATGACTCCAGCAGCAGCGATGATGATACCAGGCACAATGAATGACAGGCCCCACGCGGATGACACATAGACCCCAGCAATGAGAGAGCCCAGAATGTTTCCTACTGAGGTGTGAGAATTCCAGATGCCCATGATGAATCCACGCCTGCATCAGAGAGCAATTTTGGAATTTTGAAAATTTAATTTTGGAAGATTGAAGTCAACATGAAATCAGTTTATTAAGACACTGCCATTTAAAAGTCTGTATTTTTTTATATATATTTTTTTTCTAAGTCTTTTATACTCAGCAAGGTTGCATTCATGTGATCAGAAATACACTAAAAACAGTAATACTATAAAATATTCTTACAATTAAAAAGAACCATTTTATTTTAATAAATTTTAAAGTGCAATTTACTCCTGTGAAGTCAAACCTGATTTTTCTGCAGGTATTATTCCAGTCTCCAGTGTCACATGTGTCTTCAGAAATCATGATGAAACATTACAATTATTGCTCTCAAAAACAGTTGTGCTGCTTTATATAATTTTGGAAACTTTAATATGAATATTTTTGGACGATTATGAAGTTTAATAGGATTGTCTGAAATAGCCATCTTTTGTAACATCATACATTACTGTACTATCATTTCTGATCAAATACTGATTATTACTGATCCCAAACTTTTGAACGATAGTGTACCTTAATGTGCACAGTTCATCAATGAAGTTGTTTAAAATCAAGTTTAATACCTTGCCCTGCCTTAAAAACAACTCTGCCTTCCTTTGACATCTCTTAGGCCATTCAGGCTATTGGATAACATTAATAAACTGTTTATAAATAGTGATTTATGAATTGTTTTGTTTACTAAAGTTCACATCTGGCTTAGTTCCAAAATTAAATACCCTGTTTTCATCATCCAAACAATTCCCGATGGATAAAATCAAGAATTGACATTTTTTCTTGTGAAATATCCTTTTTCACTCTGAAATTTGTCATATTGCTGTAGTAAAATGGGTTACAATTGTGGTTTCATATTGATTTAAAAGTACAGTTCACAGTAGACAAGTTTTAACAGTTTGGGATTGTGCAAGCAAGAGAGATCATTTAGATCTGCACTTAGTTGTTTTTGTGAAAAAAGTGCAGATACAATTCTGCACTGTCAACAGCACACAAACTGAGCAAGCAGCAAATAACACAACAGTCACTTACTTTCCCTTCCCAAACCAGTTCCCAACACACGCTACCACTGCCGGCCAGCCTGTAGTCTGCACCAGCCCATTTAAGGCCTGTAAAAGAAAAAAAAAAAAAATACATAGGAATCAGCAAGTCTGAAGAGCACACGGGTTTGACACGTTCAAGAAGCAAACCATTCCACCTGATTCAGTCATGTGTTATCCGTGTGACTCATACTAGCATGACTCCAGATTTACTATGAAATAACTCTGGGGCTGTAAGCCTGGAATACAATGGGCTAAGAAAAGAGAAAATTCTCAACATGATGTACACACGTCAACCATGCACTGATAAGATTTTTATTTGATAATATTCAAACATACTTTTAACTTCATTTTAAAAACTCGCTTGTGACAAGAAACGTGTCATTGGAAAAGAATCACTTCTGTTTTTTGGTTTCACACTGTGAAATTGTGGTACTCGCTCTGGTACTTTAAATGAATTTTTTGATGGACTGATACATCTTTGGAGATACACTGGTTTCAATTTAGAAAGGAGAACTAGCTTACCTGAACTAAGCAGTAATACCACAAAGAGTGGATTTGCCAGTAAAAGCCCAGGCCAAACAAAGCAGTGAAAATGCCACTGAGAATCATCCCTGAGCTCAGGTAGTAACGCAAGGGCAATCGCTCTCCAAATATCCCACTGTCAAAAATATTTCAAAACCAGCTGTTATAACGACACACTAAGCAAGAAAGTCTTAACAAGAAAACCTAATATCATACCTAAAGAACATGCCGATAGCATATGCAACAAGGAAGCAGTTGTCCAAGACTCCAAACAGGTTCTGGTAATTGTTCTGGTCTGAATTTAAACAAAGAAATGCATTGATGGGTTAATATAAACTAGTAAACAGTAAGTTTTTTTTCTATCAGCAAGAGCACATTTACTGGTAAAAAGTGAAAGTAAAAACATTTCTAATCCAACAAAAGATTTTGATTTCAAAGAAATTCTTTATTCATCAAAGAATCCTAAATAAATTATCACAGTTTCCACAAAAATATTAGCAGCACAATTGTTTTCACCACTGATAATAATAAGAAATGTTTCTTGAGCACCAAATAAACATATTAGAATGATTTCTGAAGGATCATGTGACACTGAAGACTGGCTGCTGAAAATTCAAATATATTTTAAAATATATTACAATAGAAAACAGATATTTTGAATTGTATTAATGTCACCATTTGTACATGGATGTATTAATTGCAGGACAGATATGATATAAGCTAGAACACAAAATATTTTAAGCAATGAATCAATCTCACCAAAAGGAGACCAATCACACCAGGTGTCATTGTCAGTGATGTTGAGGTCTGCTGGATGAATAACATTAGAGCAGTTTCTGTGCAGCTGACTCTGTCAACAGAAAATGATTATTTAACACATTTTACTCTTAATTTATTACATAAACACAACCGTGTGATTTATCAGTATAACAATGTCCTGTTTATTGCATGTCTTCTTTTTAGGTTAAGCCTATCATGCAGCTAGTTAATGTTTAGCTGTCAGGTCTATTGACTTTTTATTACCTTGACAATACTGATAGGCTTTCGAGAGAGGTGGTAGGTGGTGTAGAAGACAAACGTAAGGAGGAGGATGAAGAACCGGTACCTAATCAAAAGAAAAAAGTCCATGAAATGAACTGAATTTACAAGTGAATGAAATGAAGATTTACAAGTCAAAAAGCACCAAAAGTGAAATCTGGAGGTGTCTGTAGTATTGAATAAAACAGCCAGGCAGTGATAGAAATGAAACCACATTACGTGACTTACAGGAAAACAGCCTCACCTAAGGCAAACACACACACACACTGAATGATCTATCTATAAGTTTTTATACATTTCCTGTGGGGGAAGCACGCTTAACACAGTGTATATCAGTTCTGAGGGCTATGCATGCTGCAAAACAGAAACCTCTAACGTTTAGGTCACAGTACTGTGCTTTACCTTAAGTGCTGATTTTCCATTCATGAGGCACGCATATATTCATAAATCATGTTTAAATTGTGATTTAAGTTTCTTAATAAATAAAATAAAAAGTAAATGAAGTTGTGCATATACAAACTGTGGTTTAATTTCCAGAGTAGTAAATTTGTTAAAAAATAATTATTTGCCTGTATTCAACAAGGTGAAATGTATATATTAGCACTACATTACATTTTATAGATTAATGAGGAACTCTTAAGCAGCGCTAAAACTCAATAGCGTAATAGAAAATCAATAATCATGTAACAATAAAATCCCACATGATGGGATACACATTTAACATCACATAGCATGCTATCTGTATGGTCTGTTGTTTGCATGGGCCTGTTACTCACCAGCTGTCTCTGGAGAAAGAAGTAATGAGTTTGATTCCCGGGGCCAGAGATCTCATTTTTACAGGTAACGTTTGTCTCGTTACAAAATTTTTTAAAAAGTTATACTAAAATTTTTATTTACGTTATAAATTGTGTATTAAGAATCCCATAACCATAAGACTTCTAAAATCCGCAATTTTAAGATTAAAATCAAGAACAACTAAAATACACAACGAAACTAGCTGACTAATCGTTTTGTGCCTCAGATCAGTTTGCGCTCATTTCTTACGACCTAAAACTACGAGTCCATATAATCATGTTCGTTGAAAGCCGGCGATCCTGGTTCAGATGAAAAAGTTGCATTTAAAGCGTCGGAGACGTGTTGTCATTTCCCAATTCCAGAGATGGAAAAACCGTAAAGCGCTCTGAATTCCCAAAGATTTCCATGGTTGCCTTGGTCGGTGTCAGTCTGCGTTTCAACCCGGGTGCTATTAATACCGGTTTGTCTGGTCTTTAAAAATCACATGAGTATTAGCTAGGCCTAATTGATCTTTAGCTCTTGTAGTGCTGGTGTAACGTCTCCATTTTCCATACAGGGCTGCGGCACACAAACACACACTCACACTCACACACACACAAACACACTGGATCTGGCGGCGTAAACACGTGATACTTCGTGACGTCACCACCAGGGCTCAAATTAACCCTTCACTCTTCGGCTTTTCTATTACACTTTTAAGATAAACTGGTTAAAGCAGTACTTAACAAACCCTGATTCATTTTGGAATATTATTCCTAAGTTTGTTTTCTCTAGGGTGGGAGGTCTCCCTTTCTTATGAAATCACAATATCACTAAATTGTCCCATAAATGTTCAAATTTACATAAACAAGTGCTTTTGGGGTAGCACCTAATTTATTATTAACATGATTTTAATCCTCACGGTTATTTTATCTGGAATAATGGTGATATTCTTTATAAAAATAAATATTTGTTTTCCCATATTGGGTCAATAATAATATTATTCTGGTTTCTCAACTGATAAATTCTGGTGGTTAACGTTATATATTCCTATTCAGAGTTCGCCATTATGGGCCCATAACTCTTCTTAGACTCAGCTAGATCCCAATGATTTGTCAATAAATCATCCTCTTAATACAATGATTGTTAATATATATATATATATATATATATATATATATATATATATATATATATATATATATTTAATCTACCTCTTCTGGACGGAACAGACGAACTGTTTCAGACCGAGATAACTTCTCTTCCATACATTGTGTCCTACTGGAAAGGCTATGATAACATTCCATGGAAGAAAGTGATCTAAATATTTATTAACTAAAAAGGTAGATTGTTTTTTTTTTTTTTTAAATAAATTACTTCAGCTTTTTTACCTGTTAAGATCTATTTAAAAATGTTTCCATATATGGATTTTTTTTTAATGTTCTTTTTTGTGGTTCAGAAGACGAATCTACTTCTCATCTCCTTTGGGAATGCAGATATAGCCTACAGTTTTATTTTGGAAGGATTTCTTTATCTTTGTAAGTGCTTTTTCTTCACAGATTTTCTCTTTGTTATACAAAGATGTTTTATTTGGTAATCACAACTTTGAAAAAGACGTTAAGGACCAATATTTTTTTGATAAACATTAACTTTTCTAGCATTTTATTTATTATTATTATTATTATTATTTTTTACACAAAATGTAAATTTCAGGGTGCTAAGCCCTACTTTATTGTTTTCCTAAAGAACTTAAATCCTACCTGGACACTCTTCTTACATCCAGCAACTCTAATGCCCTTAAAACTGTCTCACTGTGTCATTTTATAATGTTTTCCTAATTATTTATCCTGTTATTGTATTTTCAATTGTATTCACCACTGGCATTGATTTTGTATGTTCTTTGTCATAATAACAATTCTTCAGCTTTTTTTTTTTTTTTTTTTCTTGCAGCCAAACCTGTTAGATCTAAAATATTTAGTTTAGAACTATTCATATATAGGTGCATCTCAATAAATTAGAATGTCGTGAAAAAGTTCATTTTTTCTTGTAAGTTATTTCAAAAAGTGAAACTTTCATATATTTTAGATTCATTGCATGTACAGTAAAACATTTCAAAAGTTTTTTTTGTTTTAATTTTGATGATTACAGCTTACAGCTCATGAAAGTCTAAAATCAGTATCTCAAAATATTAGAATATTTACATTTGAGTTTCAATTAATGACCATCCCTACAGTATAAATTCCGGGTATCTCTTGTTCTTTGAAACCACAATAATGGAGAAGACTGCTGACTTGGCAATGGTCCAGAAGACAATCATTGATACCCTCCACAAAGAAGATAAGTCACAGAAGGTCATTACGGAAAGGGGTGGCTGTTCACAGAGTGCTGTATCAAAGCATATTAAATGAAAAGTTGATTGGAAGGAGGAAGTTGGGTAGGAAAAGGTGCACAAGCAACAGGGATGACCGCAAGCTTGAGAATACTGTCAAGCAAAGACGATTCAAACACTTGGGAGAGCTTCACAAGGAGTGGACTGAAGCTGGAGTCAGTGCATCAAGAGTCACCATGCTCAGACATCTTCAGGAAAAGGGCTACCAAGCCACTTCTGAAACAGAAACAACGTCAGAAGCATCTTACCTGGGCTAAGGAGAAAAAGAACTGGACTGTTGCTCAGTGGTCCAAAGTCCTCTTTTCAGATTAAAGTAAATTTTGCATTTCATTTGGAAATCAAGGTCCCAGAGTCTGGAGGAAGAGTGGAGAGGCACAGAATCCATGTTGCTTGAAGTCCAGTGTGAAGTTTCCACAGTCAGTGATTATTTGGGCTCCCATGTCATCTGCTGGTGTTGGTCCACTGTGTTTTCTGAAGTCCACAGTCAACGCAGCTATCTACCAGGAAATTTTAGAGCACTTCATGCTTCCTTCTGCTGACAAGCTTTATGGAGATGCTGATTTCATTTTCCAGCAGGACTTGGCACCTGCCCACACTGCCAAAGGTACCAAAAGCTGGTTCAATGACCATGGTGTTACTGTGTTTGATTGGCCAGCAAACTCGCCTGACCTGAACCCCATAGAGAATCTATGAGAATCATAGAGAATCTATGGGGTATTGTCAAGAGGAAGATGAAAGACACCAGACCCAACAATGCAGATGACCTGAAGGCCGCTATCAAAGAAACCTGGGCTTCCATACCACCTCAGCAGTGCCACAAACTGATCACCTTCATGCCACGCCGAATTGAAGCAGTAATTAAAGCAAAAGGAGCCCCTACCAGGTATTGAGTACATATAACAGTAAATGAACATACTTTCCAGAAGGCCAACAATTCACTAAAAATATTTTATTTATTTTTTTTAATTGGTCTTATGAAGTATTCTAATTTGTTGAGAGTGAATTGGTGGGTTTTTGTTAAATGTGAGCCTAAATCATCACAATTAAAAGAACCAAAGACTTAAACTACTTCAGTCTGTGTGCACTGAATTTATTTAATACACGAGTTTCACAATTTGAGTTGAATTACTGAAATAAATGAACTTTCCACGACATTCTAATTTATTGAGATGCACCTGTATATATATATATATATATATATATATATATATATATATATATATATATAAAACACACATTTAGTACAGTGTTCATGCCTTTATGTTCTTACTATATATTAAACAAATCCTTTAAATTCATACACTTTTTATAGTCATGCAGCATATCATATATGAAATAAGCCCAAGATTTCACCAATCAAACCTAACATCCCTGACTTAACAACCTTGACTAGAAATTAGGATGTTGCTTGCTGGAATGGAAATAAATACTTCTTATTTCCACAGACGAAGACAGAAATAAATGTGACTGCCATTCATTTACTGACTTCTCAACCTGAAGCGTATGATGAGGCACTTTTGTGTGGATAATGACTGAATAACTGTACAAAGGTCACATACACATTTACCTGCATTTAGGTTAAGAAAACCAAGTTGTGACACAATAAACAATTACAGCAGTTGATTTTCCCAGTTCAGTAAGGTTTATTAAAACAGTAAAAATGCTGTAAAAAATTACATAGAGGTATGTCAGGTATTTTAAATCCACCTATGAGAACGATAAAAAATATCACACCATGAAATCATTGCATTAATACAACATAACACTTCAGGCTGTCTAGTCTTAAAACGTGTTCAATAATGACTCTAAAGATGGAATACAATCACTTCCTTTGAAAATGGACATCTATAGAGGACGCCTTCCAGTTGGACGAATGCTGTCCAAAGCCTCCTTCCTTTAGATCACAGCTTAGCAAGACAGACTGCAGAGCCTGAGCGTACGCTGCAGAAAACAATCATAAATGACCAATAAATCAACTCTAAAGTTGAATAAATGTCAGTGTCAAAAAGTTGAGCAATGTGGTCATGATTGCCCTTGCGAAGAAGAAGTGCACTTAATTGTACTGTATGTGTACTTGTAATCTTAAAAGTATATTTTAAAAAACTGTATTTGCAGATACAATATTAATAAAATAAAATGCCACTTAAATGTACTTAAAGAACACTTTCACTCATGGTTACTGTTTCTTAACTCACTTAAGTATACCATTAAAAGGTACACTTGTAATAATGCAAAAGTTATTAACAGTTATTTTCAAAATATATATTAAATCGTAATGTTTTTTTATTTTATTTGATGTGCTAAGATGCTAAAGCACATGCAAAATACTTGATTAACTGTAGTGTTATTCAGTATTACATTTAAAGTTAATATATTTTAAATATACTAAACTTCATTCCAAATGCATGACAAATAACAAATATAAATTCAACATGTAACATACAAGTTTCAAAAGAAAGTACATTAAATTGTATTTTAGTATAGCTTGTCAGTTCATTTAGCGGTAAACTTTAACCGTATTTCAAAGATACACAATATATTTTCATTTAATTGTGTGATTGTAAAACATTAGATTCACTTTCACTCGAATATATTGTTTTGAAGTATATTCCTTCATAATAAGTACTCTTTTTAAAAGTATGAAATCTTTTTTCAGAAGAGTATAAAATAAGGCTGTTGCTGTGATGAACTAAATCCATGATTAAACTTCAGACTGTCTGGTAAAAATATGTACCGTTATACTCTGTCATGGAAAGTGGAAAAACAAAAGATGTCAGTTGTGACAGGCCCCACATGCATTGTCTGTCAAGTCATGGTACTATGAGTAAGAACATTTATGACATTAAAAACAGGCACGATGTGAAAAGTTTCCCATCAACACAATTACAACCAATCAGAACAAGTTCAGTTATGAGGAACAGGATTAAGGACCAATGGGCTATGCCACATACAATGCCACAGAAATAGGAACCAAGAACCTAACAAAATTTTGTGTCACTTGGACAAAAACTCAGAATTACCCAATACACAGTGTAACAAGACAAAGTAAAGCACAATACTCTTTAATTCTAATAAAAACTAATTACACAGCGTGAGTAGTTTACCTTTCGGATTGTTGTAGAAGATGCAGTTGTTGGCGCAGGTATCCGGATGGCTGTCCCAGAAAGAGTCTCCACAGCAGCACAGAGGAGGCAGTTCTATTTTATCCTTCTCCAGCTTCTCTTTCATTAGAGCCTGCATGGCCTCAATGTACCTGTCACACAATCATCACATGCCACAACAGCTCTTTACATACCATTAGAGCACAATTCTGATCTACTGAATGGAAAACAGTAGAAGTTATGTTTTGTTTATGGTTATATTTTGGGGCCAGTAAGATGTTTAAGATGTTTTCTTTTTTTTTTTAATAAAATAATACTTTTAGTCAGCAAGGATGCATTAAATTGATCAAAATGACAGTAAAGGCATTTTTATTTTAAATGAATGATGTTCTTTTGAACTTTCTATTCATTAAAGAATCCTGAAAAAAATGCACCATGGTTTCTTCAAAAATACTAAGCAGCACAACGGTTATGAATATGGATAATAATAATAAAAAAAAAAATTTAAGCACCAATTTAGCATATTAGAATGATTTCTGAAGGATCAAGTGACACTGAAGGCTAGAGTTATGACTGCTAAAAATTCAGCTTTGATATCACAGAAATAAATTGCATTTTAAAACATATCCAAATAGAAAACAGTTAAACCGCAAGATTTTAATGTAATATTTTTTTTAACAATATAACTGTTTTTACTGTATTCGTGATCAAATAAATGAAGCCTCGGTGAGTATAAGAGATTTTTTTTTTTTCCAAACTTCCCACCCCAAACTTCTGATGTATTTATGCTTATAATGAACATACTCATAGCAAGATAACTTGGGCAGTATGTACCGTTTGCTTTCTTTGTTCCTCTTTGTTTTCTCTCGTCTCTCTACCTTCTCTGCTGCCTCCTCCTCATCAAGCCTCAGTCGCTCCAAAATCAAATACTCCCTCTCAGCCATGTCTTTTCTTTCCTCCTCCTGCTGTCGCTGCCTCTCCATCTTCTTCTCCTCTGCTTTCCTGAGTTGTTCTTTTTCATTCTTAATCCTACACAAAGAAAAAAGTTCTCAGTTTATAAAAGAAAATAAAAAGCGCAACGAAGTCTTTTGTGTTCTTGGACAACGTAATGAAAGAAAAATGATGTGTGGTTACTTGCTTCAACAGTACAAAAAATGCACTTCGGCTTAAGGACAGACTACTAAAATAAACTATTGAAAAAAAACAAAACTTTTTGGTAAATTTTAATAAAACATTTTTAAAAAATATTATAAACTTACAAAGAATGTTTAATGTTTACATTAAATTAATTGTAGATAATGTGTGCACATACATATAAATTAAGTTTGAAATAATTTATTTTTAACTAAATTCTATATCATCTATAAAGGGTATACGTTTTATACAAGTGTCTTTTCCTGGGAATCAAAGCCTTGAATTTAGCATTGCAAGTGTCATGCTCTACCAGTTGAGTTATAGGAAAATCTATCATAGTTAGGAAGTTTAAAATATGTGTATTTGTTATGGGAGTGACATTTTTGAGTAATATTCATGTCTTTTTTATATTGGTCTTTGTGTCAAAGACCTAGCAATCATTCTACCAGTCTTATTTTTAGTCCAGTATTATCATTAAACTATTTACTGTAGCCTGAAGAGAGACACCAAAAGAGAAGTGAGCAACCATTATGCGGAAAGAAATGAAAACAGACATCCTTTTTAGTAGAAGTGAGATAAGCAATGTAAATGTGATGCTGTTGTAGAGAAGGTACTTGTAAACATGTGGTGAGATTTGACCTTGCAGTTCTCTTCAGATGTTTCCTGTGCCTTTGGTGCTCCTTCACTTGCTCTCGCTCAATGTCCATGAAGTGGCGTCGATACATGAGGAACTGAGACTGCCTCTGAAACAATACAGTTAGCACTTTGAAGAAAACAATGATTCCACCTAAATCAAGACTAAAGACTAAATCCACTACCAGAAATGATATTTTTATTCATCAGTGATGCATTAAATGTATCAACAGTCACACTGAAAACATTTATTCAATATGCAATATAATTTATTCAACGAATATATTTATTCAATAGAAATCAAAATATTTTATTTCAATACTGAAAAATTCATCACCGTTTGCGCAAAAATATTAAGCAGCACAACAGTGCTAATAAGAAATGTTTCGTGAGCAGCAAGTCAGCATATTAAAATGAATTCGTATGGATAATGTGGCAGTGATTTTAAAATATATTAAAACAGACAACAGTTATTTTAAATGTAAACTTTCTTTGCCACAATTATAAAAATGTAACTTACATTTATCTCCCTAATAAAAAAAGATTAAGGCCCGTTTACACTAGTGCGTTTTCGTTTTAAAACGCATAACTTTTGCTACGGTTACGCCTATTGTTTACACTACTCCGGCGTTTTCGAGGTCGAAAACTGAGAATTTTGAAAACGCTACAGACCTCGTTTTATTTTGAAAACTCCGGGGTTGCGTTTCAGTGTAAACGGACTAAAACAGAGACTTTATGAAAACGATGCCCTCTGTGTATCCTTGACGACCGTGTAAACAATAACATCATGCTCATTGTTGTACGGGTAGATCCCCATTCGACCGCTCCAAGCACGCAGACTTGTCCTCCATCTAAATAATAAGGAATCTAACTACACATATCTATGGTTGTACCTGCATGAATGGTCACGTGACATGCGTTTTCGGTTGTGTAGTGTAAACTGAGATCGTTTCTGAAACGCAGCGGAAACGGGGATCGTTTTCATTCTAAAACGCTGTTTTAAAACGTAAACGCACTAGTGTAAACGGGGCCTAAAAGGGAGACACTATTCTAAATAAAGCATGATTCCCCACCTGTCTCTTCAGCTCCTCCTGATTCTCATGAGGCCAAAGCACTTGGGAAGCTCTGTAGTCAGTTGTGAAGGAAACAGTGGGATCTGGTTCATAAACCTCCAGAGACACCAACATGTATGCATGAAATAATAAAAGGCATTGTATTATATAATAATAGTATATTATATTTTACTTGGTGTAAGAGAGCTTGAACAGCACTGATTCAGAAAGTACATAATTATTCTGAAGCACCCACTTAAACAGGAAGAGAATGTCTAAGCTATATGTAAAACCACTAACTAGTATGTGATATTTAGGGACAGGTGAATTTAAAAATCAATGATATTGCAATTACAATTAAATCAGCAACAAACTGGTAGCTCATTAAAATAATGGCACAGTAGTAGCATTGGGAGTTTTGGATACTAAGAACCCTCCCAATATGACAATCCCCTTGTGAGGGACCCAGGGGCGGCGCCAGAAAATTTTGAACGCAGGTGCTTGAGGGGGTGCTAGATCAATGACAGGGGGAGCTGGGCAATTAATAGTAGGCTAAATATGACCAAAACATGTTGTTATTATTATAATTTTTTTAAAATGAATAATAAAATCGCTATATAGGCGCATTTCAAATGTTTATGAGGAGTGGGAGTATTATCGCGCTTAGCCTACTGTATGACATGGGGGCGCCCGCGCAATAATTTTATTTATTTATTTATTTATTTTTCCCCTGCTGAATGATCTTAAAATACTCCTGTCATTTTTGGATGTGCTTTCTGTCATCGCATGTAGTCTCCGTGAATGGAGCGCTCACAACAATGAACCAGCTCATAGACATAAGAAATAAATTTGCAGAAAGCTTGAAAACCAATAAAAAAAAAAAAAAAAAATCTTCTCTGATTATGTAGTCTGTATAGGTGCATTTTAGGCTTGCTGCAACAGTGTTGGCGGTGATACCGGTGTTAAGCACCGTCCCTCACCG
>JAFVLL020008510.1:31578-59974 GCA_021397915.2 Tor tambroides
GGTGCTGACAGTGTATATATCTCCAGTAATGGCGGACCGCAGCTTCTCACTCAGGGCTGTGTTTATGCTAATAGGACAGAGAGCGTCACTAATGGGCGGGACTTTTTCCCCTCAGTGACGTGCAGAGAGGGAGAATCTGAAACAGCTCGTTCTGAGAGACTGTTCATGACTTATTGGTTTTATAAAAAAATGAGTTGGTGGATTTTTAACATTATAGGCTGGTTGTTTTCACACACTGCGGCCACACAACTGTGTTCAAACACCTTATAAAAGTGATTTTTGCTTTAAATTTAAACTTTCATAGCCACAATTATAAAAATTTACATTGATCTCCCTAATAAAAAAAGATTATAAAGCGTGATGCCCCACCTGCCTCTTCAGCTCCTCCTGATTCTCATGAGGCCAAAGCACTTGGGAAGCTCTGTAGTCAGTTGTGAAGGAAACAGTGGGATCTGGCTCATACACCTACAGAGAAACCAACATGCATGAAATAAAAAAGGCCATTGAATTCTATAATAATATTATATTATGTTATGTTAAAACTTTTATAATGGTCATTTGGTGTAATACAGCTTGAATAGCACTGATTCACAAAGTACATAATTATTCTGAAGCGCCCACTTAAACAGGAAGGGAATGTCTAAGCTATATGTAAAACCACCAACCAGTATGTGATGTTTAGGGACAGGAGAATCCAAAAATGAATGATATTACAATCATAATTAAGTAAACAACAAAATGGTAGCTCATTAAATTAATGGCATAGTAGTAGGAGACCCCATCCCTAAAATATAAAGAGCTATATGTTATCAAAAAAAAGATTATTGTGTGAGATCTAATAAAGACAGGAAAACTAAGTGTAGAAAAATAATTGTTTCTAAATGAAATAATTTGGTTTTATAATGTCATTGACTAAAGCCAATTACTTTTTATTAACTTTTACCCATAAAACTACATGCAGATTTGTTGTTTTTTCTTAATATTAAAAACTAGTGCTGCTAATAGAATAATATAATCACAATTATAGTTAGAAGCAGAATGAAATAGTAATATTGGCTGCGTCCGAAAGCCTAGGCAGCTGACTTGCTATCACTAGAAATAACATCAGAAGTGCAAAAAGTTAGTCAGAAATATACATTTACACAAAAACTGACCAACAAACGCAACTTTTAGGTGCCATCTTTATTTTTTTAGCTCAACCGTCACGGAATGGAACACACAGGATTGTGGGATATCAAAGGCAGCGAAGGATACATCTATGCTGCCTTCAAAATTTGATCAGAAGAAGGTACCTCCGGAGACAGGAAGTGAAGCAGAATTTGGATTTGGACGTGCCTTGGAATGCTGCCTCCAAAGGCAGCATTTTAGAGCTTTCGGACGCAGCCTCAATCAAATTTGGAAAACATGAACGTTAAAAAAAAAGTTAAATGTATTTAATTAAATTTTGCATAAAATGTGACAGCCTAAAAATACATTTAACTTTTTGTAAATCTTTTTTCCCTCTCTTACTTTTCTGCAGACCCCTTAGTATCTCATGCCAGTTTAAAAAAAATAAATAAATAAATAAAAAAAAACAATAGACTAGGGACCACCAGGGGGCTGCAATGCTGTTGTGTGAAAGGAAAGTTTGGAGAACAAAATCTCATAATAAAAATAATTAGAAATACAGTACTATAGTGAGTAGAAAAAAAGAATAATGTAACATAATATAATCTAAATATTTGATGTAATATTTTAGATATGCTTATAATATTAATTTTTCAATGTATAAATTGAGTCTTTAACCAAAAATACACATAGCTGCCTTTATATTTAAAAAAAAAACATAAAACATAAGAAAGCATAATATAATGTTGTTGTTCATGGATCTTGTTAACTCTTCACTGTCTTTCAAATATCCTATGCCACAAGCCTCAAACACTTTGGAAAATACTGGTTCTTCCGCAGAAGCACTTATTGAATTGTAGCAGCCAGGTCACTTGTAAGCAAGGCATACTGATAAAAACCTCTAAACTTGTATGTCTATGAATGTGGGTGGACCATCCGAGACTAGACACAAGATCTTCTCACCATATCATTCTGAAAAGTTACTGTCTTGCTTCTGTGGCGATGCAAATGAAGAGGCTGATCATGTTGCCCCAACAGCATTTCATCTTCCACTTCAACATCCTGCTCGTTTTCCTCTTCTCCATCATTCGCACTTTCAGTATAATCCTTCTGATCTTTCCAAGTGTGTGATTCAGGTTTCTGTACATAACAAAAAAAGAAGATATTAATACTACAACGCTGAATGTTCAGGTCTCAAAAATGACCCAAATGCATCATGCATGACTCACATCCCTAGCTGTGGATATTTTCCATCTCCCACCAGGTAGCTGTGAGAGTTCATCACCCTCTTGCACTGTCTGACGAGTGGCTAGTCTGTGTCTCACCTGCTTCCTGACTTTACTGACCTGGACAAGTGTAAAGAAACTCACACTTACATCTCTATTGTGCCAAATCACACAAGCAAAATGATCAACATAAATGTATAAGGATCATGCTCTGTAAATACCCGTACATTATGTGTATAGAGATGTGAAGAAACAGCATCCATCGCCTGAGCGCTGACACAGCGAGAGCTGGGACTGCAGATTGCTCGCTCTCCATGTGTCCAGGAAGGGAATAAATTGGTTTGAGGTGTAAGATAGGCTGCTTTGCTGGTTTGTTGCAATACTTTGCTCTCACATTCAACCTGAAGATAGTGTTCATATAAATAACTTCATGAGTGTGGGTATTTGAGAAATTTTTAGGAAAATTTTGAATTTTTACTGCCATATAAAGTAGCAAGTAAATCAAAGCCAGGCTTTTTTAAGAATAAGGTGTCATAAGGTGATCTCTTACTGTCTCATATGATTTCAGTAGCTGCTGTTGTTTGCGCAGACGGGCCTGCTGCGACACACGTTCACGAACTGCATCCTGAAATCGGCGCAGGCTCTCCTCTTTCTCTCGTCTGGTCTCCTCCTGAAGTTCTTCTGTGAGCAAAGCCCGGACCTTCCACACACACACACACACACACACACACACACACACACACACACACACACACACACACACACACACAGGGTTACATTTACAGGACATGTGTGGCTATGAATCCTTTAGCTGTCTGCATCAAGTACCCGCTAGTAGGAAATTTCCACAAATATTCTCAGGAGGTCATTTTATATGAGTTTTATTAGTATTTATTAGTATTTATTTGGGTTAGCAATTTGTGTAACCCTAATTTGGGATATGTCTAAAAATGTAATAAATAAATTCATAAATGTACAATAAAAATAATAAAGAACATCAAAATTAAAAATATAATATTATATATATATATATATATATATATATAAGAGCTTTTATTAGCATTTATGAGTATTTATTTGGGTTTGCAATTTGTGTAACCCTAATTTTGGATACTAAAAAAAGATGTATTGTAAAATGTAATTACTAAAATATAACAATTAACGTTTCTACTGAGATTTTTGAATTAGGTTTTATTTTCCATTTTCATTTTCAAGTAATTTTGTTGTGTTTTGTAATTTGTATTTTTTTATTATCATTTTTAAATAGTCTATAGTTTTATTCATTTTTTTCAGTTTTAGTTTTAATACTTCAACTTTAATGGAAAATTGAAATGTTGACTCAGCAACTAGGTGGAATTAAATAAGCTTACGTTTATTTTAGTGGTGTCAAAATTAGCCCGTTAATGCAGGCGATTAATTTAAGTTTAACGCGTTAAAAATGTTTAACGCAATTAACGCAGGGGCGGGGCCTAGGGCTGGCCACCCCTCTCACAACTGCTGTTTCTGTCACTTTTTCTCTTGACAAGAAGTGCATTTATTCAGACGCAGAACGTTTTTATGACCACATCAAACAGGAGACGTTTCAGACGCGCGCTCCAGCTTCATTTCAGCGGCAGGCACGAGTCAAACGAGCGCGGAAACTGTACTGCGCTCACAGTTTTACCATACTCTTTGGTTTTACTCAGTAGCAGCTATAGCTAGTTTGAGGCCAAATGTTGGTTTGTGATTTCTGTTAGTGTTACCTTTTTTAATATTTTCTTTTCCCATAAATTTCCCTTCCAGTGTGGGACAGAGTAAAATCACCCTGGTATGGATACCCTTAATGAGACACCAACGTGTACCGTAAGAGTGTAAAGTGCCAGACAAAGAAGCTTGTTTTCAACAACATATTAGTGTAAGTTCTTACCGCGGGATGCTCCTGACTCTCATCTCCGCTCTCTACCCAAACACCCACAGGCGCCACAGCCGGGTTCCTCTCTGCCAACACTCTCACATCTTTAGCCTTTCTCCTGTTTCCAAAGGTTATCCTTTTATTCTCTTTTAAGAGCTTCTTTTGTGCTATAGAAGAGCAAACCCTTTCTTTAGCTGTTTTTGCTTGATTCATTTATGGCTTCTCGGGAGTCACTGATGTTCAGACCTTATTACCAAGCAAGACACCGATCCTTCGAGCAAAAACAAGACTTCTTTATAGGAGACCTTTTATAGTACAGCGGTTCATAATGTTGTTTCTGTCCTCATGCAAATAACGTTAATATTTCCACTGCTGTAACTGTCAGAATTAAAGTTCCGTTGTCAATGACGCTAACAGAATCACAACCATTTATGATTCTATTGGTTACAGCTTGTAAAGATACACTCTTATTCGCCGAAAGTAACGCCATTCAAAATTTGTAGCGATTAGGTCACGCCCGATGTGCTCCTAAATAAGAGTTCGACGGGAAAAAGTATACCTGCTCGTTTTAGTTCCACGCCAATTGTAATTTTATTCCTACACCAATTGTAATTTTATTCCTAAACCTGAGCGTATGTCTGTGACTAAAATTAGATATGGTAGTTTTACACAGAATTCTTCATCCCTCAAATTCTTATTTTAAAACTGATTTATATTGTGTGTCGATTTTAAACGGAGTTGTATTTACCATTATTATTATAAAATATAACTTGAAACAGTCGTGTTATCGTTTTAAATGGCCATTGTTGTTAACATTGTTGTAACGTTCCTGTTTATGGAATCCCGTTTCCGCCAGTGAATAAAAAACAAAAAAGTAACTGCATCAAATAGCGACTTTTAACTTTTTCTCCTCGCAATTGCAAGCTTACAATTCGGACTTTTCTTTGCAAGGTTAAAACTAATTTTGAGATACTATAAACTCAGAACTTAGAGATAAACAGACAAACAAACAAACAAACAAATAAAAAGTCGCAATTACTTTTTTTTCAAGCTTCCATGCCTACTTGTGCTAGTAGTTTCAAACTTTTGTTCATGCATGGAACTGTTTTGTTTTTCCACAGGGTAATCTATTAGCATTTTCTGCGCTTATTTGGGTTTCTGTCTCCAACTTATACATTTATGCATGGGTATGAATCAACACAAGAACAGCCTGCTCCCTTTACAATGCCTGTTCTCAACGGCCATGCCCATGCATAACAAGGAGCCTACTGTGTCTTTTGTGTGAATCAGCATGCACATTGTCTCTCCCTTTTCAGGAACAGTATGAACTTCAGTGTGAACGACATGATTACATAATGCTCAGATTATGAGCAGGAGGACACTGAACAATAACATCAAATATGTGAAAGATTGCATTCAGGTCTTTCTCAGTCTTTTATCATCTTTATTACAGATCAACTCTATTTGTCATTTACATTCACCAAAATAAAAACAGAAAACAGAAAAACTAGAAATGGAAGACAAACATTCACTGTTGGCTTGACAAAGTGTCTTGAAGTGTACAACAGTTGTTGTGTAGTTTGAACACATATAGACCTAGTTAGGTGGTCGCTAGGGTGTTGCTAGAGCACTGCTTGAAAGTTTTGGCTGGTTGCTAGGTTGTTGTGTAAAGCATGTACTAAAATATTGTTTTATCCTCCCTCCACTGCACATATTTGATAATGTCACATTGGTAACGAAAAACCCATAGTTGTAATTAAACAAACATAATTAAGGTAAATTAATCTTTTGGTGGATTTACGTTGAAGGTTTTGTCAAGCCAGTGCAATCACATGGAAGTACCCAGACATCTTTGAGAGTGAATCTATCCTAACATGTTAAATCAACTAAACGTTCACAATGTGCTTTTGAAAAAGTGTCTTAAAGGGATAGTTCACCCAAAAATGAAAATTCTGTTATTAATTACTCATCCTCATGTCGTTCCAAACCCCTTAAGAACTTTGTTCATCTTCAGAACACAAATGAAGATATTTTTGATGAAATCCAAGAGCTTTCTGACCCTCCATCGACAGCAGATGTATGAAGCTAAGAGAATACTTTTTGTGCGCAAAGAAAACAAAAATAAAGACTTCATTCAATGATTTCTTCTCTTCTGGTTAGTCTCCGCCGCCATACATTCGTGGTACTCTCGTGAATTGTGATGGAGTCTGACCCAGAAGAGAAGAAATTGTTGAATGAAGTTGTTATTTTTGTTTTCTTTGCACACAAAAAGTATTCTGGTAGCTTCATAAAATTAAGGTTGAACCACTGCTGTCACGTGGGCTATTTTAAGGATGTCCTTACTACCTTTCTGGGCCTTAAACGTGTCAGTTGCTTTGCTGTCTATGGAGGGTCAGAAAGCTTCATTTGTGTTCCGAAGGAGAAGAAAATTTATTACAGGTTTGGAACAACATGAGGGTGAATAATTAATGACAGAATTTTCATTTTTTGGGTGAACTAACCCTTGAACATGATAAAGCTAAACAAGTTTGAAATGCATAGTTTTGGAGCATAAACATATATGTGTATTTACAAATTTACACACATTAATGCAAAAGTATTTGTGCAGGTCAATAAAGTATCTGTCTTTTTGCAGCATGTGGGCTCGGCAAAAGTGGTCAGTGCTATCATCTATGTTTTTGGGGAGCCTCTGGGTTCCTGTGTAGGGGTAGATGGATCCTCAGGTATCCTGGCTGGAGACAAGGACGCAGGGCGCTGAGAGGCCCGACCGGACCCTCGGCTGTGGGGCGAGGAGGGGGCTGGTGGGCTCTGGCTGTGTCCCTTCCTCCGGCGATGGTGCGGTGGGGATTTAGTGGGGGTGCGAGGGTATCTGCGAGAGGAGCGCGCTGGCGGCTCGAGCGAGTCGGATGGAGGAGGTATTGAGCTGCTGTAGCTTGGAGGGCTGCTGCTGTTGGAGGTACATGTTTCACACATTGACGCTGGTTCGCCAGGAGGAGAATCCTGAGGATGTCAAGTGCAGGCAATTATAGCCTTAACACACCTACATCAGTGCACTTTCATATTGTCAAGACACACTGTTCTTGTAGCACAGAAATATGATAATCACATATCCTATTCTGCTGTACAGTATATTAGAATATGTGGTGAAAACATAAATATTAATGTCTAATGTAAAGAAATGTTGCAGTCAGGTGGTTCAACCTTTGCTCTCTGAATCACAGAGAGCTCTACTGAGGTAATGAAGCACTCATCCACTTGTAAAGCTATTTTTAAACATAAAGTAGGTGTGCTGGGAGAGGGAAATTAAATAATGATGTCACAATACCTTCTCTTTTAAGATGTAGAGTGATACAGGATTCCTGCGCTCATGATCAGTCATTATGGGGATGGCATCATCTAGAAACAAATAAAAATAATATATGATATAATATAATAAACAGTTACTTCTGGTCCTGGAATCTGATTGGCTGAGGTCTTTCCAGCCATGCAATTTTCCAGTCTGGCCACAAGAACCATTTCATTGTTTGTATCACTCCGCTTGCTGCATTTCTCACAGCGAGTGACATGGCGGACAACCAAACACACTATAATTTTACCAATACTACTGTTGTTGTGTCACAGAATATACTTTTAAGAGTTCTTAGTCAAGAATGTAGTTGTTTAGACTTCAAATATGCGGTTTGTTAATAAAGACTTTAAACATGGCAGAGCAGAGAAACAGTGGTAGTACTGATAAGTTTTATTCATTTTTCCCACAAACTCTACATTGCTTTCTCTTGTCGTTACAGTCATGTATATTTACTACACTGATAAAAATGATTTTGTGGTGAAGTAAATACTACATAAAAACAAATGTAATTTCTACATTAAATAATTTAGTTCAGCCAAGAATTAAAAAATTAAAGTAAATTCTACATTAGTACTCAATTTAAACTTGTAGAAATTAAAGTTTGAACTTATAAATATATTTTACTTGGAATTGTTTGTTATGTTTACAAGGATTCTTTAAGTAGCTAAATATCAAAGTTATGATCCCGTTTTTCCCATCATGCACCGGGGTATGAATAATTAAAAAAGTTAAATATTTCACTGTTTTTGAGTTGTATTTACATTGTTTTATGGTTGCTTTTGTTGTTAGGTTTGGTAAATTACTGTTTTGTGACATCTGGAATTAATTTTTTTACTCAAAATGACCCATTCATGCTCAAACACTATCCACTGATTGTTACCGTCATTGTGTATGGTGTACCAAGTATTGAGGTCTCTGTGTTCATTTGGGTAATAATTATATTGAGTGGACATATTAACTTAAAAGGATAGCATGCTGTCTAATTGTTTACTTACATGTTTGTAAGTGAACCATATGCTTTAATAGCATGTTTTTTTCCCAGTGCTATGTTGTTTGAGTAAATTTTATAAACCGTGACTGAGTGAAATGTAGCCTACTTGAGTATTGCAGATTTAACTTAAAAAAAAATAAGTAGAAATTACTCATCAAACTCTTAACTGGCCACGTTAAATTGACTTATTTACAAACAAAGAGTCAATAAAATTTACTGGGAATTCCCAAGTAAACTTAACTTAAAAATTTCTATTTAAAGCTACTAATAATTATGTTTAGGCTTTTACATGTCATTTTTTTCATAAATTAACTAGCCTTTTCTGAGTGAAAATTGTTTCCAAGCTTTTTTTCAAGTAAATCCTACTCCAAACATTGTACACTCGAAAATAGCATATTTGACCAAAATTTTGGCTGAATATCTATGGTGAGTGTTTATATGGCTACCAATGAATGGGAATCTACATTTTATTAAAAATCCATTGGATACTGACTAAATATTTCCTATACATTTTCACTTTAATAAGATTTCTCCAATAAATGGGCAAGAATGAGCTCATGAATGAGCTGTCCTCAACGATTCCTGATCTTTCTGACAACAAAGCACTTGAACATGACAAACATGTAGTTACAACTTCAGAAGTAGGAAGTAGGAAATTTTCAGTAGCACATGAAGGTAGTATTTTTGCTTCTTTTTAATTGTGGGACGAGTCAAAATTATTTTCTGTGGTAGTAAACAATAAAACACATTTTAACTGAGAATTTTAACCTTTAATTTGATCTTTTGCTGCAGCATTTTGTGCTCATGATCAAATATTTTTGCAATGACATCCTCTAGATATATAACTTAAAAATTACATATAATATAATATAATATAATATAATATAATATAATAAAAAATACAAACTGCACATGTCTGTTGTACAATTTCTTCTTTTTTTAACTGAGTCAAAATAATTTTTATGGTAATCAACAATACATCAAACATTTCTTTTAATTCCTAACATAATTCATCAAAAATGTCATGAATAGGCCTGTTTGCCCACTGTGTATTTGCAGTGATCAACATTTAATATGGACATAAATCAATATAAAGTAACATAATTACATTGATTACATACCCTCTGGCTTGACGTCTTGATACCTGATGTGATGGTTTTGTTGAATGGATCTTGGTTTAATAGTTTTGGACTTTTGTCTTTTTGATCTGTTAATGAAAGAATTTGTGGTGACATGTCAATTTACACCAACATTGTTAACTTAAGAATGGGCAAGGGGCAAAGAAAAAGAAGTCATACTTCTTTGATGGCTTCCAGCAAGCACACACAGTTACAAGGGTGACAAGGAGGAAGATTCCCACTGTAGACAGTATGATATAAAGAGAGCTTCTTTCTGGAAACAAAAGAACATTTTCAGCCATTTAACTTCCGCAAACATGACACAAATATGTGCTGAATATATAAAACAGTATCATTTTTTAAAATAATGAATTAGTTCTTACTGTAAACAGTAAGTCTGACTGGTGGACTTCTCATGCTACTGATAGGATTCTCCACCATACAGCTGTAGACGTCATCATCAACCATCTGAACACGTGTGATGGTCAGTACCTTCTGGTCCGATGACAGCAGCAGACGGGTCTCGTTTAGTAATGGATGACCACCTTTTGCCCAGCTGTAGGTGGTCTTAGTGCCTGTTTCATGGGTGCAGTTTAGCGTGAAATTCTCTGTCAGTTCCAGCACGGTGGAGGTGACCATATGGACGTGTGGCTTAGAGATTGGCTCTGGCAAAATATCAGGTATGGTTTTATTGTTTTCAGTAGATTGTTATGATACCAATATGATTCTGTGATGTTCGATTTTTCTTACCGTCCACCGTCAGATCGATGCTGCTTTCTCCAGTGAAGGTGTCATCAGTGATGGAGATCTCTACTTCATAAGTGCCCTCATCAGACAGCCTGAGGTTATGGAGCAGCAGTGTCCCATTCTCAAAAACAAGGATACGGTCTCGGTATTCCGGTCGCAGGTTACCAATGATCTCCGTACCGATGGACTGGACCACTGTAACAGGTTTGTCCCTCTTCAGCTGCCATTTGATTACAGGAGGATCCAGACTGGTGCTTGAGTATCGGACGGAGAGCAGAGCTTCTCCACCCACCGTCCCTCTGATTAGAGTCTCAAGACTGGTGATATTCACTCCTTGAACACATGCTGTGACATAAACAATATAATTTATGAGACTAATGTTAGTTTGACAAAATGTGAAGAGATCAAGTCAGCACCAGTGAAATCATTATCAAATGTGACCATGGACCACAAAACCAGTCATAAGGGTCAATTTTCTGAAATTGAGATTTATACACCGTCTAAAAGCTGAATAAATAAGCTTTCCATTGATGTATGGTTTGTTAGGAGAGGACAATATTTGGCTGAGGTATAACTATTTGAAAATCTGGAATCTGAGGGTGCAAAAAAAAAAAATTGAGAAAATCACCTTAAAAGTTGTCCAAATGAAGTTATTAACGATGCATATTACTAATCAAAAATTAAGTTTTGATATATTTATGGTAGGAAATTTACAAAATATCTTCATGGAACATGACCTTTACCTAATATCCTAATAATTTTTGTCATAAATGAAAAATTGATAATTTTGACCCATGCAATATATTTTTGGCTATTGTTACAAATATACCCGTGTAACATAAGACTGGTTTTGTGGTCCAGGGTCACAAATAAGTTTATAAAGAATCATTACCTGAACCTAAATTTAAGATTTGCATTTGTGGTTAAAAAGTATATAAATTTGTATTTTTCTTTTTTTTTTTTTAGAAAACAACTGATTGTTTTGCAAGATAAGACCCTTATTCTTTGGCTGGGATCATGTAGAGCTCTTTTAAGCTGCATTGAAACAGCATGTTCAACCCGTTGGTTACCACTGAAGTCCACTATACATATGAAAAAAAAAAAAATCCTGAAATGTTTTCCTCAAAAACCTTAATTTCTTTTCGACTGAAGAAAGACAGACATGAACATCTTGGGTGACATGGGGGTGAGTAAATTATTAGGAAGTTTTTATTCTGGAAGTGAGCTAATCCTTAAAATGTGAGCCATACATTAATGAAACAGGTATTAAACAGGTAAGGTTCCTGCAGGAGTGTGAAAGTATTTTAAATGCACAATCATGTTTCTATAGTAGTCAACATTTGAAATGGATCAAAACCTTTCATCGCAGTTGTCCTAAAACAAAAACAATACCCGTTCTTGTCTTAGGACAACTTTGATTGACTTTTTTGATCCACTTCAAATGTGGACTACTGTATATTTATCATCAACAAATCTAACTTGTTATAATCTCATACATTTAACCAACTGAATAATATCCCATATTTTGATCATGTTCATACTTTTTAGCTGAATACATACTTTTTAGCTGTTTTTTTTTTTCTGATTCTCAGCCATTTGAATTAATATATTAAAATATTTGTAATATTATTAAATGTTACATGAAATTATGATTTAATTAAAACAGATGCAAATAGTTAATAAAATGTTTTTGAGTGCAGAAATCTACCTATTTTGTTAATATATGCCTGACAAATATGCATCACATTAAGTTTATTATTTTGTTTGTGTAATCCAAATGGATAGAAATTTTCTATGCAATTCAAATGCAAACATCTTAAATTTCATTTCATTTTTTTGAGTCTAGTTACTTGCGTAGAGATTTTAGTGATCTGATTTAGTGACACAAGTATTCGATACAGCTCAGGGTTCATAATCGGAGTTTATAATCAGAAGTATGATGGTTTGATCCACACAAGGATTGACCTGTGCCATTAGCCATTATGCTCTTGAGCAGAGCACTTCACCTCAGGCTCCTCTATAAGGATTGAACCCGTAGTAAGTGCACTGTAGGACTCTAGGGATCAAAATGTCTGCTAAATTACTACTTACATAATTAGTACATAATTATGACATACAATAAGCATGACTGATAAAAGGCTGTAAAAATCATTTTTAGCATTTTATTTCTTTCACTAAATATAAGAAGTAGTGACAGATCTTTTATTCTGTTTCGTACATTTGAGTGAAACTCTCTCTCTTCTCTTTCTATTTCATGTTGTGTTCACTTTAGGTGATGGTTCATTAGCATTCCCCTATTGTTTCCACACACACAGGGAAGATTACACTTAATTTGTCAGTTTGGTAAGGCCTCACCCTGCCTTCTGTCTGACTGTCACTGCAACCTTGTGCACATAAAGCTATAATAACACTCATCAGATCCCATTGCCAGAGAGGGAAGCAACATAACTTACATAAAGTACACTTGCACAGTCCAAGAGACTTTTTACAGATATTGATGACTCAGATCACATCACATCACAGCTCTGTTCTGACAGTCTCAGAGACAGCAGGAAAAGTGATGGCAAATAATAAAATGAAACTAACTATATAATCATGCATAGTAATATACACTACAATTTTAAAGTTTGTGAGATTTCTTTAATGTTTTTGGAAGGAGTGTTTTATGCTCACTGTGGCATAGCATTTATTTGAATAAAAAGACAATAACAACAGTAATATTGTGAAATATTCTTTCAGTAAAAATCTATTTGAATATTTTAAAATGTAATTTATGCCTGTGAAGCCAAAGTTGAATTTTACTGCAGTATTCAGTGTCACATGATCCTTTGGAAATCATTATAATATGCTGATTTGCTGCTCAAGAAACATTTCTTATTATTATCAGTATTGAAATCAGTTGTGCCGCTTAATATTTTTAATCATACAGTAGAGTGTTAAAAACAACAACAACCTAGACTACATTAAATATGGGTTCACATATCACTGTCAATTTTCCTTATTGGCTTGTTTCATTAATGCCCATACATGGTATTAATAAATGTCAATGCTTTATTTAAAAAATAATATTTATTTGTTTTACTCTTGTACTATATTTTAGTGGGTCACCTTTTAAAGCTGTAAGTATTTCAATGTAAAGCATTGAAAATTCTCTTTGTCTGATAACCAGCAGAATAAAGCCTGTGTGGAAACAGCCCATCTCCTTGGTAACTGCTTACAGTGCGAAAGGCCTGCCAGAGATGAGCACACAAAAGCTTGAATTGTTTGGCCCAATTTCCTGGCATGAAAAGGACCTACAGAGCGACAAACAATCAGTGTGATTAGATGAAAAGTGACACATGGGGCTCTTGTGACTCTGTTGATGACAACATTGGCCAATTGTACAACACAAACAGCTTCTAAAGTAGTCATGATGTGAGGATAGGAATGGGTTTTCATGATGTTGTAAATAGGAAATATAAAGTACATTGTAAGTCATCTTTGTCCTTCTAGTAGCTTATTGTCTCAATGCTGCTATCTGCTCTGACCATGATCCAGACAGGCACAGCATTACACTGTATAATATTAGACTACAAAAACCTATAGAAACAGCATTTTTTTGTGTGGTTTAGCAGTATTCCATGTATTTTTAGTCACTTTAGTCATACTCATAATGTACGAATGTCATTGCATTATATAACCCAATATAAAATCAAATAGAATTTATTTTAACCCTGTATAGTCTGACATGAAATTATAGTCAGAGTTTTTCTTTTTCCCTCTTTATGATTTTTTATTTTTTTTTATTTAAATATAATATTTTATACATTAGGCTTGTATATTATGATATATATGGAGCTCACACTCAAGTAGGAAAAAACAACTCAGTTTTATTCAAAGGCTCAAACTAAGCATATTTGTAAATATGCAATTTGGTGCAGTTGCTGATATTTTTATGTCCAGAAAGTAAGATGAAATTCTGAACGTTTGTAATGTAAAACACTGAAATCCTGCAGACAACTTACATAAAATGCATAGACATATCAGTGATCACTCTATCGCCCAATAATATGTCTTAGTAAGATGATGTTTAAATGCTTAGTTTTATGATCAAAGCTCTGTAGTTTTTATTTTGGGGGAAAAACATATAATGCAATCCAATACAATGATGATTCAGAGACAAAGACACATTCCTCAAAAAGCCTGATGTATAGTTTTTGATACTCGTATTTTAACATGATTTTTCTAAAAAAACGATGTATGGACAATTAAGTAAACCTAAATAGCTTCAGTCCAGTAAGTGTTGAGTCTTGAAATATTACAAACAATATAAAGTTTTTGGTAACACTTTATTTTAAGGACCAATTCTTATTATTAACTATTTGCTTACTAGCATGCATATTAATAGCATATTTATGGTATTAATATGCATATATATATATATATATATATATATATATATATATATATGTATATATATATTTATTTGTACTTATAAAGCACATATTAATGCCTTATTCTGCATGACCATATTCTAGATCCCTAATTCTACCCTGTACCAAAACTTTACAACTACCGCACTATTAATAAGCATCAATAAGCAGCTAATCGGGAGTTTATTGAGGGAAAACTCTTAATAGTTAATAGTGAATCTGTGTTCCCTAATCTAAAGTGTAACCAATTTAGGCTTACATTTACTATATATATATATATATATATATATATATATATATATATATATATATATATATATAAAGATTTCAAAGCAAAAGATTTTAGAATAATACTAAAAGGCCTTTTACTTGCTAAAAACTTATAAAATATCAGTTCGATGACAAAAGGCATTTAGCACAGCATTTCTTAAAAAGGCATTTGGTTTCAAATGATAAAACAATAGATATTTTGTTAAGACAAAAAGTATCGACACATTTTGGCTGCAAAACATACACAAAAAAATCACACTGACACTGGTTAGCTGATTAAAAGATTCCAGAAAAGCTTGAAAAACGACACCATTTCAGAAGAATGCTTTATGATTTTTTGTTTGCCACTTGATTTGATATTTGGTACCTTATTCTATGAAATTCATACATCATTTGTGTGATAGAAGAGTCCAAAAGGGTCTAAATACTGTATTTACATTTACATTTACATTTATATTTAGTTATTTAGCAGACGCTTTTATCCAAAGCGACTTACAAAAGAGGACAATAGAAGCAATCAAAATCAACAAAAGAGCAACAACATGCAAGCATATGACAAGTCTCGGTTAGCCTAACGCAGTACACATAGCAAGGTTTTTTTTTTTTTTTTTTTTTTTTTTTCTCAAGGAAAACAAGTAGATAGAATAGAAAAAAGAAAGCTAGTGTTAGTTTTTAAAGAAAAAGTAGCAGTTAGAGAATAAATCTGCAATTGATAGAGGGTCAAGGGTGTGTGTTTTTTTAAAAATAAAAAGACAGAGATAAAATAGAATTAGAATAGAGAGTGATAGAGTTAGAGGGTCAAATAAAAGATGGAAGAGATGTGTTTTTAGCCGATTCTTGAAGATGGCTAAGGATTCAGCTGCTCAGATTGAGTTGGGCAGGTCATTCCACCAGGTGGGAACAGTGAATGAAAAAGTCCGTGAAAGTGATTTTGTGCCTTTTTGGGATGGCACAATAATGCGTCTTTCACTTGCAGAACACAAGCTTCTAGAGGGCACATAGGTCTGAAGTACTGAATTTAGGTAAAGGGGTGCAGAGCCAGAGGTGGTTTTGTAGGCAAGCATTATTGCCTTGAATTTTATGCGAGCAGCTATTGGTGGCCAGTGCAAATTTATGAACAGGGGTGTGACGTGCGTTCTTTTCGGTTCATTAAAGATTAATCTTGCAGAGGCATTTTGGATTAATTGTAGAGGTTGTAGAATTGACTGGAAGACCTGCTAAGAGAGCATTGCGATAGTCAAGTCTGTACAGAACAAGAGCTTGAACAAGGAGTTGTGTTGCATGTTCCGAAAGAAAGGGCCTGATCTACCTAATATTGTATAAAGCAAATCTGCTGGACCGGGCAGTTTTAGCAATGTGGTCTGAGAAATTCAGCTTATCATCAATGACAACTCCAAAGTTTCTGGCTGTTTTTGAAGGAGTTATGGTTGATGAGTCTAACTGGAAGGTGAAATTGTAATGAAGTGATGGGTTTGCTGAAACTACAAGCAGTTCTGTCTTAGCTAGGTTGAGTTGAAGGTGACGGTCCTTCATCCAGCAAGAAATCGGATCATCAGGATGGAATGAGAGGTAGAGTTGAGTGTCATCAGCAGTGATACGGAAAGCCATGTTTCTGAATGACAGAACCTAGTGATGTCATGTAGACAGAGAAGAGAAGTGGTCCAAGAACTGAGCCCTGAGGCACCCCAGTAGCGAGATGTTGCGACTTGGATACCTCACCTCTCCAGATACCTTGAAGGACCTATCTGAGAGGTAAGACTCAAACCACTGAAGTGCGGTTCCTGAGATGTCCTTTCTCAATAGGGTTGACAGGAGGATCTGGTGGTTGACCGTATCAAAAGCAGCGGACAGATCCAGCAAGATAAGTTAAGAAGACTTGGAAGCTGCTTTTGCAAGTCTTAGGGCTTCAACAACTGAGAGCAAGGCAGTTTCGGTCGAATGTCCACTTCTGAAGCCAGACTGGTTGCTGTCCAGGAGGATGTTCTGTGTGAGAAAGGCAGAGACTTGAACAACTCGTTCAAGTGTTTTTGCAATGAAAGGTAGAAGGGAAACCAGTCTATAGTTCCCTAAAAGAGTTGGGTTAAGAGTGGGTTTCTTAAGAAGTGGGGTTATACGAGCCTGTTTAAATGCTGAGGGAAAAACTCCAGTGTGAAGGGATGTGTTAATGATGTGAGTGAGTGCAGGTACAACTGCAGGAGAAATGGCTTGAAGGAGATGAGATGGAATAGGATAAAGCGGACAAGTAGTAGGATGACTGGAAAGGATGAGTTTAGAGACTTCTACCTCAGAGAGTGGAGAGAAGGATCTGAATGAGTGTATGTTTGTTGGTAAGATGTGTTTGACAGTTTGTGGTATGGAGAATTGTGCTGTGAGGTTTGTAATTTTATTAATGAAGAATGTGGCAAAGTCATCAGCTGTTAGAGTTGATGAAGGAGGACAAAGGAGGGAGGAAAATGTTTTAAAGAGCATGCGAGAGTTAGGCGAATTGTTAATTTTGTCGTGATAGTATGTCCTTTTAGCAGTGGAGACATTAGCAGAGAAGTCAGAGAGGAGTGATCGATATAAATTAAGGTCAGTAGGATTTTGTGATTTGCGCCATACCCTTTCTGCAGCCCTGAGCTTAGAACGATGTTCGCGGAGAACATCAGATAGCCAAGGGGCAGAAGGGGTGGTACGGGCTGGCCTGGAAGATAAGGGGCAGAAAGTGTCTAAACAAGATGTCAGAGTGGAACAGAAAGTATCAGTAGCACTGTTAGCATCAAGAGATGATAACTGTTTAGGGGAAGGAAGCGAAGATGAAACCATAGCAGATAGACAGGAGGGTGAGAGTGAGCGTAAGTTACGTCGAAAAGTGACATGTGGAAGGGTATGTGTTGTGTCAGGAATCATGTTGAGGTTAAGAGTGAGTAGGAAGTGATCCGAGGTGTGCAGTGGAGTAACCAGCACATGATCAGTGGAGCAGTGTCGTGTGTAAATAAGGTCCAGTTGGTTGCCTGATTTGTGAGTAGCCATAGTTAACACTCTCTTGAGATCAAAAGAGGCAAGCAGAGTGTGGAAGTCTGCAGCTTGAGGTTTATCGAGGTGGATGTTGAAGTCTCCAAGTATAACTAAGGGAGTACCATCCTCAGGAAAGGTTGAGAGCAACACATCTAATTCTTCCACAAAGTTACCTAGTGGTCCTGGAGATCGATAAACAACTACAAAATGGATTTTAAGAGGGTAGGTAATAGTAATCGAATGTGATTCAAAGGATACCCAAAGATGGTAAATGAGTAAATTTCCAATTATTAGAGATGAGCAGACCAGCACCTCCACCTCTTCCAGTTAAACGGGGGGTGTGGGAAAAGGAGAAATTATTGGAGTGCTGCAGGTGTAGCATTGTCCTCTGGTTTGATCCAGGTCTCTGTCAGGGCCATGAGGTTTAGACTTAAATGACTAGCAATGGAAGTAACGAAATCAGCTTGGTTGACAGCAGACTGACAATTCCAGAGACCAATAGAAAAAGAAAGTAAGATTAGCAGACATAGACAAAGTGCACAGGTTGTTAGGATTGCACTGCCTACAGTGTGTGATGCGTGGTCTGCGAGTGGTAGTGATAGTAGTGATCTGGAAACACATGGTAAGAATTGGTTATAAGAAAACTAAAACAGAAGTGAAACAATTAGTAGGAAAGAGGATACATAAAAAGGGATACTTATGTCCCTGGCCGCTGTCCCTGACCGGTGGAATCACACGGTAGAGCCAATGGTCTTTACACTCTTCAGTCTTCACACGAAGAGGGCTTCACACGAGGGCTGCTGCGACCGCTGTCGTGGTATACTAACCTTTTTTTATATCCGTTTGACAAAATGGAAATTGAATTCAGCTGTATACACTTTCCTGTTTATCACAACAAATGGCCAAGCAAGTGCAGACACTGACAAGGTACGCGATACAGTACAAGACCAAACGCGATTTCAGCAAGTCTCAACACAGTAAACAAAACAAGCGTTTCCTAGCAACGGCAACTGCGCTAAACACTAATGAGACAAGTAAATACACTTACAAGCTGCTTTTAACTTCCGCTGATAGACTGCTTCTCTCAGAGTAGATTCCGCTGGCGCTTGAACACACTATCCTGTTTATCACAACAAATAGGCAAGCAAGCACAGATACTGACAAGGTATGCGATAAAGGCCTGATACAAACGCGATTTCAGCAAGTCTCAACACAGTAAACAAAACAAGGCGTTTCCTAGCGGCAACTGCGCTAAACACTAATGAGACAAGGAAATACACTTACGACTGCTTTTAACTTCCGCTGATAGACTGCTTCTCTCAAACAGTATTTCTTTACACTGTCTTCCGCTGGCGCTTGAACACACTATCCTGTTTATCACAACAAATAGGCAAGCAAGCGCAGATACTGACAAGGTATGCGATATAGTACGAGACCAAACGCGATTTCAGCAAGAAAATTATTTATTAGTCTACATCAATAGATAATATAGTTATGTTCTGGTTTCTATTCATTACTAAATCATTCATTACTAGACATTGACTGGCAATAACATGAATACAATATAACAAAAAAAAAAGTATAATTTTTCTTTATCTTCCAGCTATAACTATGTTATAAGCTCTCGGTCAAGGCCAACAGTGCAGCATTGTCATTCGATAAAAAATTTACATTTGTCCCTCTTACCTGAATGAATCAGAACTGCAAGGATCAAGAGGAGAGGAGCAGCAAAAGCAGCTGATGCCCAAGAGAAAGCCTCCTTCTGTGCCTTCATCTTGGGTCTAACTTTCACAGTCTTCCCAAAACAATTAGCATGATTTGTTCACTCTGAGCACGTCCCTCAACTCAAAGTCTTGCCATTCCTTCCAAGGCTGGGCTATGCCATGCTGCTGACAAACACACACATAAACACACACAGACATGCACTCACACACACATGTGCATGTGTACGTGCATTCTGACAACCAGTGCACTATGATGGCAAGTTTGTGAGTCGCTGAATGGGTCTGTTTGTGTAAGGGGGGAGAAGGGGGTGCTAATATATGTGTGGGGGGGTTGTTGTTGCTTCACGGCCTGACTGTTTATTGTATTTCAAAAATGAATTTTTCTTTGAGTAATTAAGATAATAATAGAATAAAATAACAGGATTCTTTAAAAAATGATAATTGTGCAACAGAACATCTCATATTAAACGAATAAAAAGTAGAGAAATGTGACCCTGGACCACAAAACCAGTCTTAAGTAGCACGGGTATATTTGTAGCAATAGCCAAAAATACATTGTATGGGTCAAAATAATCGATTTTTCTTTTATGCCAAAAATCATTAGGATATTAAATAAAAGTCATGTTCCATTAAGATTTGTTGTAATTTTCCTACTGTGAATATATCAAAACTTATTTTTTGTTTAGTAATTTGCATTGCTAAAATCTTCATTCGGACAACTTTAAAGGCGATTTTCTCAATATTTAGATTTTTTTGCACCCTCAGATTCCAGATATTCAAATAGTCGTATCTCAGCCAAATATTGTTCTATCTTAACAAACCATACATCAATGGAAAGCTTATTTATTCAGCTTATTTATTCAGATGTATCTCATGATGTTCAGATGATGTAATCTCAATTTCAAAAAAACTGACCCTTATGACTGGTTTTGTGGTCCAGGGTCACAAATGAAAAAATGGTATTAAAAAAACAATTACAAAGAAGAATTGACAGTATGTATTTTAAAGGGATAATGAAAAAATGAAAATTCTGTCATCATTTACTTGCCCTCATGTTGTTCCAAACCTGTATGAACACAAAACAGTTTGGCAACAGTTCCCATTGAATTACACTGTATTTCTTTAAGACTCAAAATACCTGCCTCTCCTGATAGGCTTAAAAAAACAGAAGGGGAGAGCAGGTATAAATACACTGTAAAAACAATTCTGTAAAATTTACGGTAAAAAAACGGCAGCTGTGGTTGCCGGAATTTTACCATAAAAAAATATGGTAGCAACATTTGACATTTTTTAGGTTTTACGGTTTTAACTTAAGTTTACAGTTAAATACCGTAATTTCATTAACTGATATAATGTTAATATACCCACCTATTGAAGTACTGAAATCTGTTTTGTACCTTTGTAATACACTGATAACCACCAAATGCAGGTGCTGATGAGAAAATTACATGATGAAGCAAAGCCCATCACAAGCAGCTTTTAATTAATAACATATATAGAAGGTGCACAGTGTCATTCATACAAACGCTAAACAATGCAATAAACATTAATTTAACAACATTAGGTGTAACATACAACCCTAATATACAAATCTGATTAGAAAAAACTAAGAAGAAACAGTTATTTCAACAAAAAAACCCATCAAATTTGAAGTGTAACGCAGGGAATTCTGGGAATGTCAATTTACGGTTATTCACTGTAAATTATACGGTCTTTTTCACTTCCAAAAAGGGTATACTTCTGTAAAATTACATGTAATGTCCAATACAGTTTTTCACCGTATATAGTAGGGGAATTTACCATTAACCATTTAACAGGTTTTTACAGTAGCATTTTTACAGTCTTTTACCGTTAAATTCACGGTCATTTTTTACAGTGCAGGTGATGAGAAGAAATTTTAAGCTGATCTGGGATCTGACTCGCCATCATAAAACTGGACAGGCATACCAAGAACAAGAACCAGCTGATTTTAGATTGTGCAAATGGGCAATTGACAAATAACATGGACAAAGTTGGTCAATATTTTAGGTTGAAATGTATTTTAATAGTTTAAAAATAGTTTTAGTTCTGTGATGTCATATAATTGTCACCTGCTCAAATGAAACTGAATTTGAATTAAAATCTCTTTTGACTGTGATTTGTCATTTATTTACAGCAGGGGTGCCCAACCCTCTTCCTGGAGATCTACCTTCCTGCAGAGTTTAGTTCCAACCCTGATCAAACACACCTGTCTGTAATTATCAAGTGCTCCTTCAGATCCTAATTAGTTGGTTCAGTTGTGTTTGATCAGGGTTGGAGCTGAACTTTGTAGGAAGGTAGATCTCCAGGAACAGGGTTGGGCACCTCTGATTTACAGCAATGTTACTGGATTTATCTGAAATGTAGTTTTTCCCAAAGAATTTGACAAACGCAACAATTACAAAGTCTGCTCAACTTTTGCTGATTAATTAGTCATTTCCTATATACAGTATTAAAACCTTTGTATGATATTGATAAATCTGTCCATGTCTCTTTAGAACTTTGTTTCAGTTATAAGCCACATTAATCTCTGTGCTTGTGTTTTATCAATTGAAACATGATGTAAAGCTATAGTAAAGATTTTGATCTGCAAAATTCCCCACAATTTTAAAGATTCTTTCAATGACAGCAACCTTTTAAACAGTTTATATATACAGCTGGGGTTTCATAGGGCACGTTTATACAATGCTGCCCTCCACTGGTTTGAAAGTACCAAATTGACCCTTTCCTTCTCTGTCCCACTAAAATGGACGGTGTTTCTTCAGGGTCTCCAGATTGACTTTTATCTCTGATAAAATTCATTCATTAAACTGAGGGCAAACAAACAAGGAAGTAAAGAAAGAAAGAAAGAAAGAAGTATTTCCTGTACTGTACATACACTACAGGCTAGGAGCTTATAGCCTAACAGCACATACAAAAGCAAATACACATACAGTACAGGGAGTAATTAAGCCAGTGACTAATTCATTTTCCATCATATACTGTAAAGCAGTGTAGGTGTAATGACCTCTTGTCATTAACAAGCTTGTATATGTCAGCATGAACATGGTTTCTGTACCAAACAAAAGGCATATTTACCAACAAAAAAGAGAGATGAAAGGCGAACATATGAGTCTACAGAAGCAGGAGGCAACACTATAGCAGATTTTGTCTGTGTTGCCATTGGAAACCTGAGTGAAATTCATATTTCATAACTCTCCCACCCCCGGCTGAGTCCCTGGACGTGTCAGAGTGAGTGGGAGCCAACGTGGGCGTAAAGTGGGCTCAGAGGCTCCAAAGCAACTTAAGGCTCTCATCCCACAGCGCAACACAGAGCAGGATATTCAGTTACTACTCATGGATTCAGACATGCTGGGGTTGTTGCTATGATGAATTCCTTGAGTTGTGATTTGCTTTGATATGAACTCTGTGCACCTATTTTTGAGAATGGCTCTTAAAGAGTATTGTTAGATCAGAAAATAGTATTTTTTTGAGGTGTGTTAATATGTGAAAGAAAAGGAAACACCATTTTATGATAAACAATGTAAATGTAAACACACACTTCTGTGATATGCACAAGTAAATTTTGTTCATATTACACAAAGATGAAATGCCACTTCACACAGAGACAAACTTTCTCAGCTCTTTAAAAAAATGTCAAGTAACCTAAATATGTGCCTAATACAGTAATATTTGTGACCATGGACCACAAAACCAGGCATAAGTGTCCATTTTTAGAAATTGAGATTTATACATCATCTGAAACTTGAATAAATAAGCTTTCCATTGATGTATGGTTTGTTAGGATCGGACAATATTTGGCCGAGATACAACTATTTGAAAATCTAGAATCTGAAGGTGCAAAAAACTCAAAATATTGAGAAAATCGCCTTTAAAGTTGTCCAAATTAAGTTCTTAGCAATGCATATTACTAATCAAAAATTATGTTTTGATATATTTACAGTAGGAAATTTACAAAATATCTTCATGGAACATGATCTTTACTTAATGTCCTAATGATTTTTGGCATAAAAGAAAAATCAAGAATTTTGACCCATACAGTGTATTTTTGGCTATTGCTACAAATATACCCCAGCGACTTAAGACTGGTTTTGTGGTCCAGGGTCACATTTAAATTATCTGGTTCCCTTTCAAAAAGTAAAACTTTGACATTGTGTCATGAAGTTGATGCTATGGGGAATGCCATTCATGTGACCAGTGTCTGAAGCATGTGTAACCTCACGCCAATATTCATTGGTGATGACGGTCCATGACATCACAAGAGGAGTAGGGGAGAGCGGGGCACAACCTGACTTTCTCATTTTGTGAAAATCACATGGTGTTCAGAATATATATATATATATATATATATATATATACATATTATCCACAATTTCACACGTCTAGTACAAATGTGTTGCTTTGTTTCATAATTACAGTGTATACGTTTTTCTTTATTTACCCCAAAAGAACGGAAGTGAAATGTGACAACATGCCCCGTAGGTGGGGTACATTGTAACATCTGAGCGGAACGTTGTAACAGCGCCCAACATGACCATATGACAGCTTTAAATGTTATCTGATCCAATAAAAAAATATACAAGACAAACTAAAATATTTTGTCAATAAAATAAAATTACTAACTTTTCAAATAAAATAATGCTGTTTTTTAAGAATTAAAAATAATCTAATTTTGGAGTTTGACAATGAACACAACATCGTAACCATACTTGGGACAGCTCTGATTGCAAGACACAGCTATGCAGTATAGTTCAAAACAATGTGGGCAAATAGATGAAGAAACACATACAGACTTTCAGAAAAACACAGACATACACTCCCCTTCCTCCACAGACAGCTCTCACAGAACACGAGACACATAAACGAGCCAAAATGCTTTTTTGAACATTTCTGAATATTAAACATTGCGGGGCAGATTGTAACGCAGTGTTACAACATTTCCCATCTGCACAACTGGAATTTAAAACTGGTTCATGTCTTCTGCTAATTAGCGAAGCATTAAAAAACTGATAAATAACAGATTGGAGATTAAAATAATAGCAGATTTGTCTCATTTTTAATGAATACTAAAAACTGAGATGAAAAATTTACTTCAGCCAGAAATGTACTTTTGCGATATCTTCAAAAGATTTTTGAATTTTGCCACAGTTTTTTCTCTATATAGTGTTGATATGGCAACTACCGTAAATTTGTGAATGTTAACGTGTGGAAATATTTAAAACACGTGTGTTACAATTAACCCCGCGTTAGTTTGTGCCCCGCACTCCCCTACCTTTGAGTACAAAAGGGTGCCTGCAATACTTACCATTAGCTTTTTTATCCTCAGGAGCCATTTGTTTGTAGCACATTATTGAAGACAATGGAGAATTCAATCAGCAAGTCTTTCAGTGTTTCCTGAGAAACACACGATCTGCAGGTTGTTTGCTTGGGAGTGGAGTACACATGTTCAGCACTTGAAGTTGCAGATGAGCTTACTGGGACAAGCTCAGACTGAGGAAGCTATGATCGCACTTGGCCCTCTTCTTGAGGGATCAGGGACAAATGTCTGCACCCCACGGTTCAAGTTTCCACTGCTGCTGAGGCAGCTTGAAGACTCAGATTGTGGGGATAGCAGGTCAAGCTGGTTTCGCCTAACACAGTATATGTAGCAAGGTTTTTTTTTGTTTGTTTGCTTGTTTTGTTTTTATAATAAATAGAAAGAAAACAAGTAGATAGAATAGAAAAAGAATAGGGAATACTAGTGATAGAGGGTCAGAAAAAGAACAGATAATGCTAGTGTTAGAAGGTCATTATAATAAATAGAAAGAAAATAAGCAGAAAGAATAGAGAATGCTAGTGTTAAAGGCTCTTTTTTCTTTTTAAATAAAACAAGTAGTTAGAATAGAAATAGAATAGAGTGTGCAAATGTTTGAGGGTCAAGTTTTTTTTAATTAAAAAAACAAGCAGATAAAATTAGAATTAGCATTAGAATAGAGAGTGCTAGAGTTAGAGGGTCAAATGAAGATGAAAGAGATGTGTTTTCAGCTGTTTCTTGAAAATGATTAAGGACTCAGATGCTTGGATTGAGTTGGGCAGGTCATTCCACCAGGAGGGAACAGTTAATGTAAAAGTCCATCATAGGTAGAATGCAAAATGTTTCAATACAAGCATTTCAGTAAAATGTAATTTATGCAATATTTCAAACCTTTAACCCACTTGGGAAAATCAACCCATGGCAACAGTTTAAAAGTAGTCCAATTCTGTGGACTTGGCAACCCTGCATCCAACAAGAGCTGCAGGAGTCAGATTTGACTGATCACAGGTCGAAAATAAGGAGAAATGTCTGACAAGACCATGCTGAAGTATTTGCTGCTCAACAGATCCTGAGCTCACTGACAAATATCTGATCTTGTAAGATGTGCTTCCTTTACACAGAGTGCGTGTGATTGCGAAATCAAAAGAGAAAGTGAACAGAGCGAATGCTCATTCAAAAGAGATTTAAATATTCCGCATACTGAGACTGGGTCCCTGATGCACCAAAATTATATACAATATCAGAATGTTTAAAGGAGTGGACATGAAAATTGCGGAATCGAAACACATGTTGTGGGAGCAGGCGGCAGTGGTCAGAAATAAGAAAACAGTCGAATCCCGGAAATTCTGGGCGATTAAGAAATCCCGGCCGGACACATTTTTTTGTATGTCCACCAAGAGGATATGTCCGGGGAAAAGAGGGCATATATCCAAACAGGATATATCACTCTCCGAAGGAAAACAATCATGGCCGCCATACTGAAGGGTCGTTCCAAACCGAAGTGCTCAAAATTGGCCACTTCAAAGGGCCCTTTGGAATGAAGGATTTCGAAGGGTACAACTGATGGACACTTTGGGCCCCCATGATCCTTTGTGCAGATTCTTTGCATGATGACAGTGCCTCGGTGTGGACACGGGATGATGATGCAGAAGGGCACTTCAAGAAACAGTTGTTTGGTCCCTACACCCTTCAACCCATCGAAGCTTTCACTCCGGAGGGTAAACCCTTTGAAGGGATTAGGGCATAGGGATGAGCCCTTCCGAATGGAACGCAGGGATTGAAACCATCTATACATGCACATTGGCGTGCTTCTCATGGCATCATCATTAACAACTAGTTGTTCAGTTCGGTTCCATACACACTGCATAGAAATTCTGTAAATGCGGTTGTCACTACCTGTATTTTTCACAAGTTAATAAGGTTGTCGAATGCAGCTGTCTCTCCCGTATTTTAGTGAATTATGAGTGTACAGAACGCAATTAAGGAGTAAAAGGTGAACTGACAACCAAATTTAGCTGCAGTGTGTACTTGGACTCTGAGGAGCTGGATGTGGTTGGAGAGGGCAAAGAAACTGGACGCAGCAAGCCCTCTCCTTCCATCAGCTCCACATGTGGGAAAGCTAGATTACTAGATTGGATCTGTGTCAGGAAGCCATGATTGTCCCTCTCCTATAAGCCTGCTGTTTCTTCTAGGTGCTCACACTGAGGTGGAAAAATCTTGGAAAAAACATGCTCATTTCCCTTTCAGCATTTCGATTGTGCAAGCTGGCATATGAGAAGATGTTGAGGAGATCTCTCACAAAGTGAGGCATCCTCATTGAAGGCTCCGGTCTTGCTGTCCAAACATTACAGACCACCTTGTGGTTGATTGGCAGGGCATATGCAGCAGTGGGTCAGGCTGGGGATGCCTTGCACACAATAGCCGTGTTGCAGGCATACCTGATCTGTTGACTTGGAGCGGGGGCAGGGATTGTCTTCTGAAACTGTTGTCGAACTTCGCCACACCACAGACTTGTCCGTCCTTCTTGATGCCCTGGTTTCGCCCTCTGGACTTTTTGACACTCCCATTGAGACAGTCGTGGGAGAGTTCAGAGAGGTGAGGATACACCCTCAGAGAAGGGTGCTGGGGGCACAAGGGGTTGTTAAGTGCTTACATCAGGCTCTGAGACTGGATTAATGATGTAAGAGGCATGTGTCGCAATAATGGATATCGCACTACTTACAACAGCCATCTGATAAGTTCTGTACAATGCTTGATGTTAAAGCACTGCTGAGGTAATGTTGGGAGGTTGGTTGATGCATCCCTTCTGGTTCCAGCAGAGTCTTGAGATTGAAGGAAGATAAAATAATATTTTCTCTTGAGTTCCTTCAGAGCCTCTGGGACTGATGACATACAAGTATTCCATCAGTTCTTTTCCAGCATATACAGTAGCTGAGAGGTTATGAGAGTGGGCAGTTGGATGGTACGCAGGTCTAGCAGTAATAAACACAGACTCTGCATTGTCATTTGTTGTCCCTCCTAGAATTTCTGGCTGAATCACAGGGATTGAGTAGGTTGTTTTAGTGCTTAATGAAAAAGACAAAGCACTAGTTATAGTGGGTTTTAGGTAGCGTGCCTTTACTTAAGGCAGGGTTTGAGCTGATCTCCCTCAGTTACACTGTAGCGAATTTGCTTAAAAGGGAATTGTATATAAATAATTACAATTAATTATGATTAATTACAATTATTTATATCGGCTGACAGTAATAACTGT